>JARHVA010001231.1:660000-842500 GCA_037957365.1 Torreya grandis
CATTAAGTACTTTATGATGATGAAATAATATGCTAAGGAAGTAAGATAATTAGTGATAGAGTTTTGATCTTTTAGAATTGGATCAATGGTAATAGAGGAAAAAAAATTGGTGAGTGTTGTTTCTATTTGATGATAAGAGATAAAATTTTCACTTTTATAATGGTAATCACCATTAACTTGGTGATAGATAAGTTGGGAATCACCCAAAGAATGTAGATATGGGATATCTAAGTCAAGTGCCACTTTCATACCTAAGATTAAAGATTCATATACTACCATGTTATTAGTGACATCAAAGGTTATCCTAAATGATATAAGGATGATCTTACCATGAGGGTTAGTTAGAATATAACCTGACCTAGCTCCTTGGAAGTATTTGGTGCTATAAAAGTAGAGGGTCTAGGTGTCTTCATGAAAATCAATGGTGACTTCAGGAAGCTCTTCAATAACTACTTTGTAAATAGTAGTATCAGGAATGATATCAGTATCTTCTTGATTATTTTCCTCTAAATCAATAGTGAAATTATGGAAATAATCTTTTAGGGAGATATCTTGATTAAGACCTTCAATGTAGAGGATGTTATCATTAGGTATATTATCTTGAAGGTGATTTATAGTGGGTATGGGTGTCACTACAAGTTGATCAATAATCAATTTCCCTTTAACAAATTTTTGTGTTATGATTTGAATGTTAAATTCCATCAAGAGAACCATCCATTTGCCAATTCTATATCCAGGTAGAAATGCTTTGGAGAAAAAATGACAAAGTGGATCAAAATGAACAAAGACATAAGTGGTTTGATAAAACATATAGTGATGGAGCTTTTTAGCTATAAAGTAGATATGAAGGTAATCACATTCTAATTTAGTATAAATTTTTTCATAATCAATGAGGCCTTGAATAATATAGTAAATACCATATTTTATTCTAGTGTCATCTTATTGGGTAAGCATTACCCCAACTGATACATGTGTAGAAGAGTTGTACAAAATTAAAGGATGACCATTGGAAGGTTTATAATAAGGAAAAATAATTTCAATAGTATGAACTTCTGTCAGTGAAGTCTCTTGAGGAAGTTATTCCACTTCTAGGGAAGGTGGTTTTTCAATTTATTATAACTATTGCATTAAAAATTTATGATGATATGGAGAGGTACGAACTAAATCCATGATATTTATTTTATAAGGGATAGAGTTAAGTTATTCTAATAAATTACAATGAGATTTTGAAGATAAACAACCAACATAAGGCTTAGAAGATAAAATATTTTTGGTAGGAAGAGAGGTAGTTTGAGGTTTTGATTGTGGAAGTGTTTCTTATTTGGTATCAAAAGATATGTTAGTGGTAGTGGTGTCTTTGAGAAGTTATTCTTTGAGAGATTATTTATTTGTCTCTGTGATAGGATCTTTGTGGGTGAGTTTACATCAATAATTGACCTTATCCACATTCATGTATTGAGAATTGGTATAGTATTGGTCATAGTCACCGTCAATTGCAGAAATATCATATTTGAATGTTGTGGGTTGGAGTTATAATTTTTTTTTGGGTTGTTAGAGGAATAAGGATTGAAATCCTATTTATTTTGAGAGGTTTTAATATAATCATGATGATTTATTTTGATCATATCATCATGATTGAATGTATCTCCTAGCATAAAAAGAACAAAATTTTTGGTAAGCCCACAACATGTTTCACGGGAATGACCGAAATCAACATGAAACCAATAGAATTTGGTAATATCATACCATGTAGGTAGATTATTATAATAAGTGAATGGTTTAGAAGGCACTAAAAATTATTTCATTTGTTGAATAGTTAGGGGTGTATGGGAAGCTTTGGGATTATCCATTTTGGATACTCCTAGTTTTATATGAGGAGGATTGATAGTGATTGCATTGGTGGAGTGTTGGAAAGGTCCTTTGATGGTTTTAGTGTTGGGATAAAACTATTTCATTATAAATTATTCTCTCTTAACTTGATTGATACCATTATTTAGAATTTGTGGAACAAAATTTCAAACCTTATATTGAAGGGAAGATGTTAAGGTAGTTATTAAGATTTTGAACAAGTTATCATCAGTTATGTTATGATCATATTTATGAGCCAAATATTATCAATGTTTGATAAAATCATGAGATGATTCAGAAGGGGATTATTTAGCATTAATGAAATGGATAAGACAAATTTTAGGAAGATCATCATGTTAAAATTCTTTAACTAAAAGATTGACTAAATCCTCAAGTTGCCATATAGAATGTTGGGGGAGTTGGTTATACCATTCTAATACATCACATGTGAATGTTTTAACTAAAAGTTTGGTAGTGGTGAGGGTATTATTTTGAATCCACTCTTTATCAAGATTACCAAATGCTTTAAGGAAAGATGTAGGGTATTTAGTCCCACCATATTTAATAGTTGGAGATATATTTCTAATATCAATAGAAATAATGAAGGGGGTTAAAGGTTCATTTTGAATGTTTTGAAGCATATTATTATGCATAAAAGGTTGGGGAATGATATTTCCTATGACATGTTTAAAAGGTAGAAGGATGAAATTTTGGTTATTTTGCGGTATAATAATAGGAGGCTCATTAGCCATGTTTATCAAATGATGTTGCATTTGCATCATTTGAGAAATATTAGATGTTTTCATGATGCTTATTTATTGCACTATTTGTGCAAGAATTTGAGTGGTATCAATTAGTAGATTGGTGTTGGGAGGTGGATTTTTAGGATTGGTAGGAGGAAAATTCCCTAAATTGGTATTAGGTGGAGAATTACTAGGAGGTGGGTTATTGGTGTTTAAAAGGTTTCCTATGGGGTTATTGCTTAGGTTTCTATTAATTACCCCTATAGTATAATAAGGTGATTTAAAGAGGGAATTATATTGAGAAGTGTAAAATGGATCTGATCAATCAATATCATTAGTTGGATTAATTTGGACCATATTGTAGTCTAAATATGAGGGATGAAAAAAAGTGCTCCAAGAGTAAGGATCCTCTTGGATAACAAATGTAGGAAAAAAATAACATCCCATATATCATCTAAATGGATTGAAGTTGTCCAAACATATTATGATAGGGGATTTCATGATGTTGGAAGGAAGAATCTAAGATAAAAAATAAAAGGTGAGAAATAGGGATAAAATTGGCCAAATACCTAATAGTATCATCTAAGAGGTATAAAGTCAACTAGGCTGACAGGGTGTATAAGAAAGGTAAATTTTTTTTGATGTAATAGACATAGTTAAACTGATCAACTATGTTTTTTAGATGGTAAAGTTGAGGGAGTCTAAAATACACACAATCAAATAGGGAAACTATGTACCAAAGATAAATATATCAAGCATCATGTAAGATATTGAGTCAATGGGGTCGACTATGTAAAAAATAAAAATAATGTAGCTAAATAGGTAAATTAAAAACCCCTATTTAGTACATGTTTATTAATCTAAGTAAGAATGCAATAAAAATGAAAAGAGAATTAATTACTATCAAGATAGGTTAACTCCTTTATTTTTGAAGAGTACAAAGTTGGTTCAGGTAACATTATATGAAAACAATATAGAATAGAGTCAATAGGGTTGAGGATATTTGTGTAAGTAAGATATAAAAGAACATAGTTGAACAAGTTGAATGAGTCATCTAGATAGGAAACCAAGCTACATAACTATATGGATCTAGTTAACCTAGTTCATTATAGGGTTATAGTTTTATAGACATAAATTATGAAAAAGAGGACTATAAATAAAGAACAAAAATGACTAAGATGGTAAGAATGAATCTTGATAAATTTTGAAGAAGAGAGATTTGTTATTTTTATGTCATGTTTTAGATTATGGTAAAAGCAGGTTTTGAAGGGACCCCGAAACCATATACAACAAAAAAAGATAAACCTTAAAGCCCAGAGAAGTTCAAAACACCAAAATAGGTACAAACCAAACCAGGTAAAATAGGAACCTGAAAATAGCAGAAAAGACCAGATGTTTCCACTGACACTACACAGAACATACCATCGATAGACAGGAACAACATCCTTCAACCTTCAAAAAATAATTAATTACCTTTTACACGAATGAAGGTTCATATCTAGAGGGGGGACCAAAGGCTTAGACTTCTTCCTCTTCACAACGGTCCATCCATCCTCTACCTTAGCTGCCTCTGTCATCCATACCTCAGGTAACGGTGGTCCATTAAGCCCAATGAATACAGATGACTCATCAATATCCTTATGAACACTAACCAAAATCTGGCTCCTAGGTTGATCCTCCAAAATAGGGGGAGAAACCAAAGCCTCCACGACCACTGGCTTTGAAAGATCTTTAATCTCAGTCACCACAGGACCATCTATGGAGTCTTTCACCAGTGGCTCCTCCTCAATCATCGGCTCAGAGTGAATGCTATCTTCATTCTCAGAATCAGCCAGATCTTCCATAGGTTGATTAGCTATATAGTGTTCTGAGGAAGCATTGGCCCACCAAGAATGTGGTCTTCTAGACTTTGTAATCCCTGCCAAACAATGAGTGGCCAGATGACTCATCTGGTGACATCTTCTGCACCAAAAAGGTACACCTTTAAAATCCAACACTTGTGTCCAAGTTCCCCTTGGGGAGTCCAAGCAAATCGCCTCTGGTAGGCCTTTTGAAACATCCATTTCAACCATAAAGTGAGCACAGGTCGAATGGTAACCAAACAAAGTATTTTTATCCACAAACAAATAGTCTCCTATTGCATTCTCGATAGTTTCAAAGACCGGTTCATGCCATGTTATTAAGATGATGATTTTTATTCTACTAATAAAGTTAATTGGGTTGACAAAGTCTACAAACCTATATGCTAAAAATGAACTACTAACAGAGTTAACTAGGTTGACTGAGTCTATAACCTATGGTTGAAAATGAGAACTAAGTCAAGCTGGTCGATCTAGTTACCTATTATTGGAGAAGATTGCACATAGAAATATAGATTTGATCTCAATAACTATGTGTTAAACCTACACATAGAATGTTAGACTATATCGATACATTTGATACAATACTATAGAAATAAAAAAAAATATGATAAATGATAATAAAGGAATGCATTAAATAAACCCTACAAGGGTTAGATTCACATTAGGTTCACTAGGATGTATATAAGGGAAAGTAAAGTTGATCTATAAATTAATCCTATCTCAGAGAAGATAAATGAAACTTACCCTTTCATTTATTGGTACATTAGACAATCATGGTCATGACCAATATAGATCTACTAGACCTAACTAAGGGGTCCCTTACCAAAAAAAATGTCACTAGAGAGGACTCTAAAGCCTCTAGTCAAGCAACACCATGTAACAACTGTAGTTAGGTCCTACATTTTATTATTCATAAAGTAAATTAAAATCTAACCTAGTGCTCAACAAAGCATGTGACATAAAATGGGGGTAATAAACATAAAAGTAAACAATCTTAGGAGAATTATAATTAAGTCAATATAGATATAACCCTAATGCATAGAGAGAGAGAAATACATTCAAAATCCATTACTTATGCTACCTTTATCTACTAAAATAAAGGAGTAAGAGTTAAATATACTTACTTTGAATATGAACCTATTGAGACTCAATATCTCCCTTGGCCAAAGGTGCTTCATAAGAAGTTGTTATGGTTTTTAAGGATCACTAACATAGGCCAAATCATCCAAGACTTTTCTACAAGACAAGGTTTTTATTGAAGTATAAACCCTAAGCAATGAATCCTCAAGTAAAATAGTGGAAGAGAGAATTATAAAGAAGCATGAGTGAATGATTAACTCTATTTCTCTCTAAGAAATGGTGGAAAGGATGTGTAAAAATATATGGATCTAACCCTAAACCCTTCCAAAAGTTTAGTCGATAGAGTAAGCCCAATGGACCCTATATAATTAATTAATAAGGGTAGTTAGGTATTGGACTAGGTCATTCAAGGTCAACATAATCCCGTAATGTGCTCATATGTTTTAAGTATAGGGTTGGACTAAGCTGATTTTTTTGATAAAGGTCAAAAAAGAGATTTTGGCTTAGGTAGGGGCTATTTAATGTGGTGAATTGATTAGAGGAGTGTGTAAGGGAGTTTTAAAAGCTTAGGGAAGTGTATAAGATAGGTTTGTTTTGGTTTCAAGTGGTGGTATATGGGAAAAAAATATTGTGAAACACCAATGGTCTACCCACCCCTTTCTTGATGTACCATTTAAGGTGTACACTCAGAGAGATTGAGATTCAATAGGTTTCTACAGGAGAGAAAACATCAATAATTGATAAAGTTTAAAAATATTATGTGTATATAGGTGATACTAATGAATGATTCAAAATAAATAAATTTGAACAAGCTATGAATATCCATAATACAACCAAAATCTATTAATTAAAATTAAAAATAACATATTAGATTAAAACTAAATCTAGTTAAATGCATGAAAATATTGAAAAATAGTAGAAAGTTAAAAAAATCTTTGTTTCTTTCTTCAAACTTGTAATAAACCCTAAAATATCAACATTATGATTAGGTATCTATGATACCATGTTATGAATTATGATAGAATCATAAAAAATGGCAACATTGAATAAAATCAAATGAATGTGCAAAGGAAGAGATCACCTCAGTAACAAGCCACAAGAGAAGATAAGATACGAGATTTGTGAAGTGGGGTTTTACACTCTTTTGAATTGGAATAAAGTAAATAAATATAAATAAATTGTATAAATTGATATATAATAAGTTACAATGAAATATAATGGAATATCAAAGATTTTAGTATGCTATAACACTAATTTACAATGAGAAGTGTAAACTTATCTTACAATCTGACTATTTTCTAAATATATAGGTTATTTTGAGATTAAAGGCTAAGTAATAAGCTCTATGATTATGTAACTAATTAAAATAGAGAGTCAAGGTATATAGGGACAAGTTAATAGAAGGGAATAAATTTATAATTCACTATTGTCTAGATATTATGACTTTATCCTGTCAGATTGTGCACCAGATCTAGAAATCTAGGTATTTTTGCATGTCTTTATGCATCATATCTCTCATTAGATCCTAAATTGATATGTGGATGAATTTTAAAATAAAAATTATAATTATTTTAAAAGAACCAAATGGACATTAAATGAAAAAAATGGGGGAATATGGTTAAGAGAATAGATGAGTTGACCTTAAAAACCCCTATATAACTGAGTTCTTCCCACATAGCCCAAATGGGTCTCAAGATGATGTCGTTATCCCTCTTATATATGTGTGTGAAATTATGGATGAAATAATAGATGCTATTTTACATATGAATACCATTTACATAACTTTAAAAATTATGTATTCATGCTTAGGATTTGTAGACAAATCAATTATTCAACATATATAAACTTTGTATAGTTTTTGATCATTGAGAGCAAGTGAAGTTTTCTTTACAAGACACCTTTTCATATATAATTTTGTATTCAAATTTAGAGAATCATGGTGTATGAATGGAATTAATAATAATTAAAAATAGTTATAAAAATGTTTGTTACTTATATAAAGACTTGAAAACCTTCCACAAGTAATGTTGGGATAAGTCCACATTACATGGTAGGTCCGTAATGTGTCCCTGTCCATGTGATGTGAACATGTCAAAAAGACTTAAAATGAACATATAGAGATGTATAAATAAATTGGAGATACCATAAATAAAACATGAGAAGATAATATAATGACATAAATAAACTTTAAGAAGATGAGAAGAGAGGAAATAATGATACTTGAGACATTGCATGTTAATGAGCCATTCATTCATCAACAATAATCTAAATTAGCTGAGTTATGTAAAAATATGTATTTTGAATACTCTTGTGTCAATTTTTTTTTTCTCCCCCATTTATTATAGTGATAAAATACATTGAAGTTACTAAAGTAAAGGATAAATAAAAACCCAAGTTTGGAAACACACTTTATCTTCATAAGTCCTATTAATTGTCTTTGGTGACTAGTTGACCCAAGTGGAGATATTGTACCTTAAAATATGCTTGCCTCCTAGCCAGAGAAAATAGTAATTTTGAAAGTGGTATAAATTTGAGTTGGTAGGTCATTTGGTGTCACTAAACCATAACCATACCAACTCACAAGACAATGTCAAGAGTGATCAAGTCTTGATGAGTGAAGATTTTGATTTGAATATAGATATGATTTCACCTATGAGGAGTGCTCTAAAATAAGTAAAATTGATAACCATACAGTCTTAATAAAATTGAATGGGAAAAAGGTAAAAAATAATGGGAACTAGTACATGATTTGCTAAAGTCTGACCAAGATGTAGAGCATCATTAAACTCAAACATGGCCCACTTGTACAAATATGAATAACATAGCTATAGACAAATCTAAATTCAATTTCCAACTTATTTAAAATTTTAAAACTTGTTTATTAAATATTCTAGTAATTTTATTTTGATAATTTTATAATATAATAAGAGGAAGAACATGAACTAGTTCATGCCCCTTGTAACTGGTATTATACTTAGACAAGGTGGTTTTTGAAAGCAGATCCATGTTCCCCCAAGATTTTGTAAATTTTTAATTGTTGCATATGTTGTAATTAGAAATTAATTTTTTATTTGTTTCATATGTCATTTTGAGTGTAGATATTTTTATGTGTTGTATCCCTATTTTTGAGACTAGGGGTGAGAAAAATAAGACATTGCCTCGAAAGGATGTAGTAAATTGCCAAAGTGTGCTTTATGATAACAATATTGTAAATCATCAATAATTTAGTGATAAATATATATTGTAATTGATATGATGCATAAACACACACCATCACTATTATTTAATAGTGTGCAATTTAGATAAGTATCATATAAGATATTTGTAATTATATTTAGAGATTTAAATAATTAGGAAGGGTACCATTTAGGTCATGGGTAACTTTAGGTAAAAATTGAGAATATAAATAGGTTTATAAACAAATAGAATAATTAATTTAATTTGAAACCAATAGTAAAAATTTCAAATTTTTATTGAGAGATAATGAAAATGTCGCAAAGGAGACCCATGTTTTGAATATAATTTGATCAAGTTTGTGCCATAGTGGAGATAGACTTGGAGCTGGGTTTTGTAAGTATTGATCACCTAATAAACATTAAATTTTAATTTTTCTTGAATTTTGAATTTTATTAGAATTTTATATTTTTGTGTTATTATCTTTCTATATTTGATCCTATCTAAGGTCATCATGATCTAGTCCATATTAACATGGTTGTTTTTATGTGCTGCCCAAAAAATGTGATGTTGTCTATGCATATGTCTAAAGTAATGTGAACTTGTATAATTTTAAATTGCAATGTGATACTATATTTTTATATTGTTTAGTGACTCATAATCTAAAATTAAAATGTGATAATGTTTTTAGAGAAATCTGAAGGCTCAAGAGTTCCATCATGTAAACATAATGCAAACTATAAGTAGCCTACCCATATCAAATGCTAAAGTTGTGATTATTGATAGAGTTAAATTGGGTGATATTGGTTAGTTATATATTATGCCCTATGATATGCATAAGATGACTAATTCAATAACGTGATGGGATTTAGACACATGTACCTTTTGGTTTCCCATTAGAGAGATGTTAGATCATTATGATTACCAATAGTAGGTTTATAAGTTATGACAAAGTTGGGATTCAAAATTGGTGATGCTCATCAATATATGATAGGTCATGATAGGGGTACTTTAGATATGGTAGGAGAGTATATCAGTTTATTTTTTGAGATTATAGTATCAGGTGTTATATGACTATGGAATATGGTTTACTTGTTGATTTTTTAGCTATTGATGGAGGGATTTACATTTCATATATGATGATCGATATTGTATGGAGTTTTAAGGAGCATGGTACCTAATTTTAATGGGGTAAAACCATGTTGGACCCCTTGTATAGATATTTTCATATGTTTAATCAAGAGGGATATGGGGGAGGTGTGGACTCAGCCACATTATTTCATTGTTAAGGATATGAATATGTAACTATTATTAGACTAATTTAAATGCCTATAATTAGATGGGCCCACCCCTATATGTATGCATGATGTTGGATGAGTACTATTTGAGTTACATGATTGAGAATTTTAAATTATCATCACATATTAGATCAGTTGAAAACATTTGATATTATATGGAGACATATCGAGGAATTGAAGGATGGAAAGAGGATGCCATAGAGTTACAGTAGATCCAAAATAGTTTTTAGATTCATGATCTATTTTTAAGGGTATACGAGTGGTTTCAAATGGAGTGAATGGTGTGCTATTTTTGTCTTATACAAGGAGTGCACCTAGTGGAGATTATTTGGGAATGATCAATAAGGGACCTAACATGAGTAAGGGAGTGAGATTGATAGTCAACTAATGAGTTAGCTCCATTTTTGATAGATGAGAGATTTAGTGATAGATATTATAATGTTGATAATGTTAGTTGTAAAATGAGTTTACCTATGTGAAGACATCATAGGTCGCCAAACTTTTTTTTAGTTTTTACCACAACAAATCCAATAGCATACCTAGGAGTGGCTAGTGTAGGTGGTTAGTATATTTATAATATGTTTGTTTTTATGTTTCTATTGAATAACAAATATGATAATATTTTGCTTGGTATGTATATAAGAGATGAAGATTACTTGACATTGGTAATAGATGTGACTCTTTATGTGCTCATGAGACATGTAATTGATAGTGCCAATCCTAAACATATTCTAGAGAAAACCATTGTAGTAGGGCCACATACCCCTTTGTTTAATAAAATGGAAATTATTATTGTTACATATGTTAATGTAGCTCAGAGATTAAAGGATCTCTAAGTGGAACATGATGCATTAGTGATTTAGTTAGATTAGTTACAAGTTGAGTTATATCAGAAATAAATGCCTCTTCCAATAATAGATTCAGAGTTGAGAAAGAACATATTTTTATAATATGTTCATTTGCAAGGTGAGCATATTAAACTTAGGGAGAGATTGTATACTTATGAGGTCTAAGGGAGATCTTGGTAGAGGTCATTCATGAAACATGTGCCTCTACCTCTCATGTGCCCTTGGTGGATAATATTTATATAGATGATGATTATGCCTCAATTGTTAGTGTTTAAACCTAAGTTTAGATATGAGGTATCTAGGGTTAAGAGGATTTGATTATATTTTACACAAGGGTGGTGAGATAACTATTATCACCAAATATTTATCCCTAGAGTAGGGTTTTAAATCCTCTTCTATATTTTGGCAACATGGGAATACTTCTAGGTATGTGGGTGTACCTATAACATAAGTAGACCTCTAGGTTTTAGGGCTAGCTCCCTGAATATACATTGAAGTGATTATCACTTAAAATAGTTGATTATTTGTGGGAAAAGGGATAGAAGTTTAAATGAAAATAAAATACTCTAAGGGTGTGAAACACTAAGGATTTACACAAGACTATCATACAATTTTCAATAAGAAACAAGGCTTACAACACTAGTTTAAGAGTCCTAGAGTGCTCTAGCATTAGTATTTCAATATGAAGGTGATGTACATGAAGGCCATCCAAGGTAAGTGGAACCATATATCAGTTTTAGATAATAAGGCTAATTTTACACTTAATAATATATCCATGCACTTAACAACACTTTATATAAACTGCTAGAGTAAATTCACTTGCATCAAACATGTAAGGATTGAGAGAAAGCAAGGATATATAGATATTTCTTAACTATTCACTATATATTTCTTCACATACTTTGAAAAGATGAGATATGAACTAAAAAAAAAAACTATTGTTCTAAGGTAAAGCAAAATGTCAAAACCAATAGGTCTTTTCCATATATGGTGTGGTATCAACTTCAAGAGCCAACATGGATACTACTTATATAATTTGAGAGAGAGGAGAAGAGAATGAAGTCCAAGAGTCACTAGGACATGTGTCATGTTGAGAAAAGGATTTAAAAATGTAGGAGAGAGGAATATTAAATATACCATGCAAGGTATACTAGGAAAACTATCCCTCAAATGTATAAAACTCATGAAATGTGGCATAAAACTCCTTTTGCTTGCTTAGAAAATTGGTTTTACCATTTGGCCTTCTTATAACGTCCCATAGCTGACTAAGGATAGATGTGATGATTAAAAATATAGGGAGGGGTTATATACATGATCCAACATGCATTGATTTCATCCTTAATCATTAGGATTCTTTTAGAGATGAGTTATCACTTCCTGTATTCTAAATAACTCCTCTTTCATCCAACGCTCACACTCCACACCAAAGTTCCCTTAAATTTTACAATATGATCCATATATATGAGTTTATGACACTTTTTAGGACCCCCCATGGCCTTATATTCTTTAGGAAGTCTTTAAAGAACCTCCCACTTAAAGTTTTCACCCTCTTACTAGTTTGTACACTATGTTAGTTTTGACTGGTTGAGATGAAGGCACTTGTAGAGACACTTGTGCACTTGATTGAGGAAATAAAATCACATGGTGAGTTATATTAAGTCCTAAAATATCTCCAAAAATGGATTTCATCTCTTTAAACTCTTCCATACCTTCACAACACCAAAAATAGTTAAAGGAAGCCAATTCTCACCCTGTCCATAGAGGTAGGGTATACCTTAAGTTGAAGGGGAGGATCCCTAGAGAGTCCTATACAACCTCAAATTATTTACCAAGCCATTATATTCCATCTAGATGCATCTCCTACTTCATCTTCCCAATCAATTCTTTGGCAAGGTTTTGAGAGGGTTTATAATAGTTTTGTCCTTTAGTGATTGTTCATAAAGGTTTGATATTCAAACTTTGGAAAAATTATTGAAAAGGAGAGTTAGGTACCTATATAACATATCCTAACTCATTATGCTTTCATGAAAAGTGTCCAAGTAGATGTGAGCTCTCCAAGTTGCTTACCCAAGCTTTGCCCATGAAATCTACATACCTTGAATTGGTCTAAGCCAAAAAATGGCCTTCATGTGATTTATGTTGCATAAAAATAGATTTATAGCACATTATATGTCTCTATAAACATTTTACAATGGATTTTAATGATTCTCTAGTGCTATAAATGATTCTGACCCCCTAATTGGGCTTTAGACCTAAACTAGACCTAATAGGTATGTCTACATCCTTCTAGGTTTAGACCACTATGTTGTGTCTCAAGAATCTATGTATGGTTTTCCATGTTTTCCTCTATGCGACATAGAATTATAAATCTTATTTCAAGTTCTCACTAACCCCTAGCTTACCTTATCATCCTTTTTCTTCAAAACCTCTTAGTTTACATCTTTGGGGAGTGACGTCTATCTAAGACAAAATAGAGGGCACTTCCCATATTGCCATATACTAAAGTATGACAAAATGGGATTATCAAAATGATGGAGATTATATATAAAAGTTTTTATATCTTTATCTCATGGATAGATCTTTCAAACCTCATAAAATATCCAAGGCAAACTTTGAGAAGTTGATTGTATGCAGGGGCCTAATTATAGATTATGGGTGCATATTAAAGATCTTCTCTTTCCCTTTTCCATTTGTTAGGAGTCCCTTGATACTATTAAAACTATTGCAAATGTATTCCACACTTTTTAAATAATCCAACCTGTCTAAATACCTCCACATACACCTTGCTCTTGACTGAGTACAAATGCTGACTATGTTTTCTATGTTTCTTGCTTAGAAGTTGACCCTTATAGGTGGTCTTGCATGGTTTATGATTTATATCACTGTCAAAAGACTTAAATTAAGTCCCTAAATTCATTTTTTAATTTTTTGGACCTATCCACATCATGATCATGTAATACCAACACTCATAACACCACACTTTTGCTCACTATGTCATATAGTCAACTATAGTTGACTATCTTAGAGAAAAATAGGGGTCTTTTAGGTGAGTATCATCCTTGAAACCTATGACACATGATTTTTTATCCATTTGAGGTACTTTGGATGTATCTTAAACTATAGAGGGTTTGTTTTTCCATGTCTAATATCACTTTAAGGACCTATAGGAGTCTACAATCAACTATACACAAGTTATCTCAAGGGGAAGCACACTTGTAGGTACTAATGAGGTCAAAACATTACATCTCAACATTTTTTGATGAATTTTAAAGAATTGGTGTCTTATTAACTCTTATAAGACCACTTTACATGGATATATATGATCTTTCATTATAACTTTGGGTTGTGGAGTTATTTTGAGGTTCAAATCCTGTAGAAGTTACTAAAAACTTATAGTAAACAGATATGTACTTTAAAGGCATTCAAATATCACTTTCCTCATGTCACACACCCATTACTTTTTGCATGGATCCTCCCTTAAGATAGGTATACATGGTATATGCATCAACACCTGATCAAGCTTTATACAACATTGTTATTTGGCATCAACAAAAGGGATAAGGCTCTTTTGGGACTTTTAGGGATTTTGTCCCTAAAACTCAAATTCTCAACTTTGATAATGAATTTTTAACTTTTATTGATAATTATTTATTCAAAGATGCTTCTCAAGGTATTTAAAATATCCCCAAACCTTATGAATTTTTCAAATCATGCCAAATTCCTCCATGAAGTATTCTCAGATCTTTCTGGTAGCCTACAAATGCGCTCATAGTAACATATAAGGTAGTGAAGGTAGCATATAAATTGTGCATAGAATGTGACCTTATACTATACCTTTAAGACATATCCATATTATTAAATCATGATTAAGACATCAAAACTTATTTTAAAATCCACCATACAATACTTCAACTCTTTGTGGGGCCACCTGTAGGTGTGTAATTTTATATGTAGGGAATGAATATGGTATTTCTCTCTAAGATCCTTTATTGGGGATGTAATGATCTTGATCACTATCACATCTGATTTATGCTTCTCAAACTGTAGAATGGAATGTATAATAGCTATCTCATTTTTATGTTTTTTTAGGTCAGCATGTACTTGATATTTGGGAGCATCAAGATTCTATTCACCATGTTCTAACACCCTTGAAAATAATTCTACCTTAGGTGGAGCTTCTAAATTTATTTGAAACATAAACAAATCTACCTTGATCTCATCTTCCATATCCACAACTTCTTAGGAAATAGATTCATCAAACTCTTTCATGACTATAGATTCTTGATCAACATGATGGCATTCATCCTTGTGCTTGATGGATCACTTAATAACATGATTTTTAGTCTCATTAGAAATCTTGACATCAAATTTACAATTTCTTAAATAAAAATGAGTCTTACCAAGCTTTTCAAACTCTATCATAAGTCATCTTCATTTACCATGTGACATTCTCTTCCATGTTTCGTGAGACACTCAACATCATGCTTATTAGAATCACCATCAAACACATCAGATATAGACTTCTTAGGATGGTCTGTAACATTACCTAGTTGAAAAAATTCTTGACATATGGAATTGTATCTTTTCCATAAGTCGTCCTCTTATCACTCATGAGTGTCATCATCAAGGGTAGTTTCATCAATGGTATGTCTAAATACATCATCCTTCCCATTATGGTTATCAATTAGATACATTAATCTATCATCATTATACTCATGAATCATGCAATTACCTTCAATAGCTTGTGAGAGAGAATGGTTTACACTTACCTTATCTCTTTCAAATGGCTCTTCATGCATGATATACGTGCTAGGGTCAGTTTACTCAAAGTATGCAAAAGGATCATGCTCATAAGTGATAGTACCATATTCATAAAGGAACAAGTTAGAAATACCCTCAAGTGAAAGATTGCAAGAGGATGGGTTATTATGGTCACCTTGGTTCCATACCTTATCTTAAAGTCCAATAAGGACCAATCATCTGAGAGATATCCACCTATCTTGACTATAAATTAACTTGAAAGATAGATTGTAAAATGAGTAGGAAGGTCCAACATAATAATGTCTTGAAGGATAGAAAAACTAGGACAATCATGCAAGAAAACCTTAAAGTTTTTTATAAGACCTATTGTATTATTTGGTGCACCATCTAATTTGAGAACACATTTTATATGAGGATCATATTTTAAGCCCAAATTATCAGCTACAACTTTGGGCATGACTGAAGTAGAGGCTCCACTATCAACTATGCAATTGTTTACCAATTTATCACCCATTATGAGAGTGAGGTAGAAATGTGGAGGTTTATTATTCATATTATATGGTTCACTAATGGTATTAAGGGAATTTTTAATAGCAACATTACTATGACCTTGATTTGAAGTTTAAGGACTATTAAGGATAGTGGACAACTATTTTTACAAAAGTTCTTTTTAGTTAGGCATATGAAGGACATCCCATAAAGAGATTGATGCTTTGGAAATTTTTAAAGAATCCAATATGTTTAGGGTAGTATTAATCACCTTATATTGAGTATTTTGAGGCAAATTATTTCTTGGAACTTGAGGAATTGAGACACCTTGAACAAACCATACCACATTTTGACTTGGAGGAGGTGTAGGTGTGTTTGGAGCTACCATGCTTGCAACCATGACTTGATGCCTTAGAGGAAGATTAGATGAACTTGTAGGAATTATATTGTCACTTCCTAGAGACTTACTCTTAGCCCTTGTGTTGCTTGAAATATAATTTTCTTGATTGAACACAAAGGTATCTTCCACTAAGAAGTTGGTGAAACTTTCTCCATGAGGCTACCAATTCTCATTTGATTGCATCATGACTTCATCTTCAGATCATAAGAGAGAAGTGAATCTTCCTTGATAAATTATGGATTGATATTTATTATAATTTTCATCCAAAAATTATCCTTTTTTTATAATATTATCCTTACACCAAGTTTCTATGCACTGGTACCATTTCCCTTGCATTGGTAGTGGAATTAGGATTGTACACATTGGCAGGTCTATTGAAGTTAGCTTTCCCTTGACATCTTCCTCTCCTATATTCCTGACCAAATTATTTTTGATAAGGATAAGGATTTTTATAAGCAACTGGTTGCCTAAGATGAGCCTAATAATTAAATTATTGCATATGGATCCATGACATCATCTGACTTCTTAGGAGCAGATTTAGGCTTGGTAATAGAATTAGGAATTACAATGTTTGGAATATTAGCATACGTATTAGGTATCAAAGGAATAGATAAATTAGGAGTCAAATTTCCTAATTGAATGAGTCAATTATAAGCTATAATGGAAAGCTCCTATGCTTTGGGGAGAGCAAAACCACCCATGGATTGAAACATGCTAGCAATATCAATAATAATGGCTCTCAAGTATGTAGGGAAGATAAAACTAGTAGGTGGTATCATGGGAGGAGGAAATATGTACCAAGTTTTTATTATCCTCTAATTAAAGTCATGAATTATTTCTCTAAGGCCTCTTTTGATCATATTGAGTTGATGTATAAGAGAGGTATGGACACTTCTATCTTTAAACCTTGAAGTCAATAACACTCCAAAGTCATCCCAGGATGTGATGCATCCACTAGTCAAAATCCTTTACCAATAAATATATTTCCCTCTAAGGGCCATGGAAAGGAGTCTAATATGAATATTATCTTCATTGACATTGTGGAAACTACAAAATTTAGAGATATCCATGATGTGTTCACTAGGTGTAATATTACTCTCACCATGGAATGTGGGCACACTCTTTGTGGAATTAGGGGGAATGGCATCATATGCTTTAAGATGAATTGGATTTTAAGTTTTTAAGTCAAGAAAGGCATAGGGTATATCGATGTTTTCTTCAATATCTTCAATTTATTTGATCTCTTCACTTCCTTGGCTAGAAAAATCTTCTTGCTCCTCAAAGGGAAGATTAGGATGAGGGTATTAAACTTCAAGAGGAAGTTCAAGATGAATAGGTGGATTAATAGGATTGAGAAATATACTAGATGATGACCTAATAAGAACCATGAATCATGAGAGAAATTTTATGACAAAATAATGGACTTGTACTAGATTATACATTTAATGGAGTTACGAAATGCTGGTTAGCATACCAACTTATAACTGATGTTATCAAGACCAACATTCAAATTGAAAATTTATTTTAAAGACATTATGTCACATTGAATATGATAGAATTATTGTTAACAAATATTTCACCATATAGGAGGTTATTTAATACCTCTCTATATTCTATAAAAATGGTAATACTTTTATGTATGTGGGTATGCCTATAACAGAAGTAGACCTCTAGGTTTGAGGCCTAACTCCCTAAATATACTTTGAAGTGCTTATCACATAAACTAGTTAATTATTTTTGGAAAAAGGGATACAAGTTTGAATGAAAAGAAAATAATCTAAGGGGGTAATACACCAGAAGGATTTCCATAAGAATATCATACTTTTTTCATTAATAAACAAGTCTTACAACATTAGTTTAAGAGTCCTAGAGTGATCTAACACTAATATTTCAATATGAAGGTAATATGAATTAAGGCCATACAATTTAAGTGAAACCATATATAATTTTTAGATAATAAGGCTCATTTTACACTTAATAATAGATCCATACACTTAAAAACACTTCATATGACCTGCTAGAGTGAAGTCACTTGCATCAAACATGGAAGGTTTGAGAGAAAGCAAGGATAGATAGATATCCCTTAACTATTCACTATAAATCTCTTCACACACTTTGAAAATATGAGATTTTAACTCAAAACAAATTAAATTTATTGTCTAAGGCAAATTACAATGTCAAAACTAGTAAGGCTTCACCATACATAGTGTGGTATTAACTTCAAGAACCAAAATGGCTACTACTTATAGAATTTGAGAGAAGAGAAGAAAATGAAGTCCAAGAGTAATTAGTACATGTGTCATGATAATAAAAGGAGTTAAAAATTTAGGATATAGGAATATGAAACAAACCATACAAGTTATACTAGGACAAATGTCCCTCAAATGAGTAAAACTCGTGAAATGTGGTGTAGAACTCCTTTGCCTTACTCAGAAAATTTCCTTCAACATTTGGCATTCTTGGAACATCCCATAGATAAATAGGGATAGATGTGATGATTGAAATGAGAGGTATGGGTTTTATTCATGTTCTAACATGCACTGGTTTCATCCCTAATCATCAAGATTCTTCTAGAGATGAGTTATCACTGCTTATAGTCCAAATAACTCCTTTTTCATCTACCTCTCACACTTGGCACCAAATTTCCATTAAATTTTACAACATGACCCATAAAGAGTAGTGTAAAACACCTGTTAGTACCCCCATGGCCTTATATTTCTCAATAAGTCCTTAAAAAACCTCCCACTTGATGTTTTCACCCTCTCACTAGCTTATGCACTATGCCAATTTTAATTGGCTGAGATGAAGGCACTTAGATAAAAAATTGTGCAATTTATTGAGGTAATAAAATAACATGGTGAGTTATATTAAGTCACAATATCTCTCACAAAATGGATTTCATCTCTTTAAACCCTTCCATACCTGCACAACACCAAAAATAGTCAAAGGAAGCCAATTCTCACATTGTCCATATAGGTAGGTTATATCTCAAGTTGAAGGGGAGGATCCTTGGAGAGTAATATAAAAAATCTAACCATTTACCAAGCCATTATATTCCATCTAGATGCATCTTATACTTCATCTTCCCAATCAATTCTTTGGCAAGGGTTTGAGAGGGTTTATAATAGTTTTGGCCTTTAGTGATTGTTCATAAAGGTTTGATATTCAAACTCTGAACAAATTATTGAAAAGGAAAGTTAGGTACATATATAACATATCCTAACTCATTATTATTTCATGAAAAGTGTATAAGTAGATGTGAGCTCTCCAAGTTGTTTACTTGAGCTTTGTCCATGCATTCTGCATACCTTAAATTGTTCTGAGCCAAAAAATGGCCTTCATGTGATTTATATTACATAAAAATATATTGAAAAAACCTTATACCTCTCTATAAACATGTTCAAATGTATTTTAATGATTCTCTGGTCCTAGAAATGATTTTGACACCCTAATTGGGCTTTAGGCCTAAACTAGACCTAATAGGTATATCTACTTCGTTATAGGTTTAGACTGCTATGTTGTGTTTCAAGCATCTATGGATGGTTTTCCATGTTTTACCCTATGTGACACATCCTTACAAATATTATTTCAATGTCTCTTTAACTCTCATCTTACCTTATCATCCTCTTTCTTCAAAACCTATAAGTTTGCATCGTAAGGGAGTACCCTCTGTTTGAGACAAAACATAGGGCACTTCCCCTATTGCTACAGACTAAAGGATGACATGGTGGTATTATCATAGTTATGGATATGATATATAAAAGTTTTTATATCTTTATCATATGGATAGCACCTTCAAACCTCATAAAATATCTATGGTAGATTGTGAGAAGTTGACTGTATGCAGGGGTCTGATTATGGACTATGTATGCATATTAAAGATCTTTTATTTACATATTTCCATATGATAGGAGTATCTTAAGACTATTAAAACTATGATGAATGTGTTCAAAAATTTATTACTACTACAACCTTTCCAAACACCTCCATATACACCTTGCTCTTGATTGAGTATAAATGTTGACTGTGTTTTCTATGTTTCTTGCTTAGAAGTTGACCCTTATAGGTGGTCTTGCATGGTTTATGATTTATATCACTATCAATAGACTTTAATTAAGTACCTAAAGTAATTTATAAATTTTTTGTACCTATCCACATCATTCTCATGCAATACCAACACTCATAACACAACACTTTTACTCACTATCTACTATAGTCAATTATAATTGATTGTCTTAGAGCAAAATATGGGTCTTGTAGGTGAGTATCATCCTTTAAACCTATAACACATGATTTTTTATCCATTTTAGGTCCTTTTTAGGTATATTACACTATCAATGGTTTGTATTTCCATGTCTAAGATCATTTTAATGACCTATAGGAGTCTACAGTCAATTGTAGACAAGTTATCTCAAGGGGAAGCAACCTGTAGGTGTTGATGGGGTCAAAAAACTGCATCTCAACCTTTTTTGATTACCTTTTAAGCATTGGTGTCTTCCTGATTGTTATAAGACCAATTTAAATGCATATACATGCTCTTGAATTATAAATTTGGGATGTGGAGTTCTTTTGAGGTTTAAATCTTGTAGAAGCTACTAAAAATGTGTAGTGAACAAATATGTACTTTAAAGGCCTTCAAATATCACTTTCCTCAAGTCACACACCCATTAATTTTTGCATGGTTCCTCCTATATGATAGGGATATAATTTAGATGCATCAAAACCTGATCAAGATTTATGAAATATTTTTTTTGGCATCAACAAAAGTGCATAGGGCTCTATTTTGGGACTTTTAGGCATTTTGTCCCAAAAATCAAATTCTTAACTTTGATCATGACTTCTTAACTTATCCTACACCTTAATGATTCAAAAATTCTTCTCAAGGTATTTAAAATCTCCCCAAACCTGATGAATGTTTCAAATCATGCCAAATTCCTCCATAAAGCATTCTCAAATCTTTGTGGTAGCTTGTAGATACACTCATAGTAGCATATAAGTCAGTGAAGGTAGCATATAAATTGTGCATATAATGTGACCTTATACTAGAAATTAAAGGCATATCAATATTATTCAAATAGGATCAAGGCATCAAAACTTGTTTGAACATCCACCATACAACACTTAATACTCTATGGGGCCACTTGTAGGTGTGCACTTTTGTATGGAGGTAGTGAATGTGGGTAATTTGATAGTGTGCATGATATATGGAAAATAAATGATGTTTATACCTATATAAACACCTTAAAATGGATTATTATAATATTTAAGGGCTTCACATGAGCTATATGTCTTGTTTCAACATAATTATCCTCTTGAGAGCACCTATAGGTGCACATTCATGGTTGACCAAGTTTTCATATAACATTGACTATCAAATTTCCTTATTTTTATATTCGGAGGATCCAAATTAATTTTTCATGCTTATGATAAGGTATAAAAACTCCTTTAACTCTTCATTACATTCTATGGACATTTTCAAGACCACACACACCATGATTGCAAGTGAAAGTAAGCAACAAATTTACTATGTCTTCAGATGATTGTGTTCTTGATCAATGCATGATCTTGATATATTAAAATTGGAATGAGGGTAAGTGTCATGACATGGAAAACATTAAGTACATCATATCTCACTCATATAGAACCATTGTAGAGAAGGAAATTTTTTGCAAGTAGTTAAACTTGATTACAACCTCACTTGGTGACACAAACCTAAAACCTAAATTATTTAGCTCATGAAATAAATTACAATAATGAAAATAAAAATTTTAAACATGAGAGGATGGATTATTAATCCTGTTGGGTGAATATTTTGTCATCAACTAACTAAAGACAAAATGGGTATATCAACCACAATACAATGAGATTTATATGGCAAAAAGGGTGTGGTTACCATAACATAATGAGATAAATCTCTCCTCTCAGCAAGGGGAGGTTCCCTATAAACTATAATATACTAATATAAACTAAAAATAGACTCAGGGGTGAAATCATACCATCCATCTCTCTTTTTTCAGAGATGATGTTCACAAAATAAAGGAGAATTCTTGTGTAATTACTAAAGGCATTTCTCTTCTTTCAAAAATGATGTTCAACAAACATCAGGGATTCTTCCTAGGTAGTAACTAGATCCACAAGAAACCCATGAAAGCACAAAGTCTTTCATTGTTTCTCCTACTGATTTAGGAAAAAGTAACATAGTAAAATGAAGTGAAGCATAAAGTCTCTACCAAAAAATACAATAGAGTAAAAGATTATGAAGGATAAGGGGAGCTCAAATTCTCTCCAATATCCTAAAACATAAAACACACATACTAAAGACAATTATGGAAGCACAAATTCTCATAAAAATGTCACACATAAAAATGATTTCCTAAAGACAAGCCTGTATTTAGGAAAAAGACATAAAAATGATTTCCTAGATAACACAAGCTATTTCAACAAAGGTCACTTGCTTTCTCATGCACTTGATAAAATATGATTAATAGTCTGAGCTCAATGTCTCAGGAATGCCTTTCAATTTGGGTAGAGTTTCACTTCCAATAATAGAGAGATCCCTTAGTTTCAAATTGAGAGATTACAATATATAACATCAAAAGAAAGACTTGGGTGCTTGTTTTAATGAAATGGCCCATGCTACATTGAATCCATTGGAAATTTTGTGAAGGGGCCATGCTAGAATAGGTCATCAGCCTTAACTTTTGGCATTCTAAATCATCTCAAATGTCTCCTCTGAAGCATGGGTTACTTGGTCTTCTTTATGATGTTTACATGGCTGTCCATTCACCTTTACTCAATGAAGAAAAATAGGCCATGCCATTGAATGCTTGCACTCTCTGAGGTCCATTTGGTGGACTGCTCCACTTACTAGAATCACTCTTCTATAGATATTTCTAGAGTCTCTGTATCATTCCCTCTTTCCTTACTACATTTTGTCTCTTCCTAGTGATCTGAGCTCTCGGGGCTATCTTCTCATCTTCTATTGGCTTCTTCAGCTCCTCCCTTAGCTGGTCACTGAGTTTGTTATCAGGTCTGTGTTATTTAAAAATCAACAGTTATTTCATTACCCTAAATTTGACATTTACGGGGGTGTCACTGGTCACTTTGAACTGCTTTGAACCTTGAACCTTTCAGAGTTCACTGGTTCAATGGTTTAACAGTTCAAAGTTCAGCAGTTCAATGTTTTTTAAAGAGACACATTTACTTAGTCTTCTCTATGAGTTCAAGGTGTTGTTGAACCAATTATTTGAACCATTTGGTTGAACCTTTTTTTGGAATCTTCTATTTGAACCATTTGCTCAAACTTTGAACTTTTAAATATTTAAACCCTTTAAACTCGTTGAACCTTTCAAAGGCAGAGTTCAATGGTTTAACGGTTCAATGGTTCATTCCATAATATTAAACCCCACCATTGAACCTTTGATTGACCTTGGCGTTGAACCATCCTTACAATTTTTTAGGAAATACCTTAAGTGTTTTGAGATTTTTCCTTGAAAAAACCCACCTTTTGAACCTATGATTTCCTTAGCCAAAAAGGCTTATGCGATTGAATAATTTGACTGATCAGAACATTTTGAGAAAGAAAGAGACCATTTTGGCTTGTAAGACTGAAGTGGTTGACATGTTTTCCACAAAAACAAGTGACAAATTTTGGGAACAATAGCTGGCTCCAATTGGGGAACTTCCATCGATTGTGTTTTGAAATAATCGAAGGGAGTAGAATCTAGACTCTAAATGCCTTCATCTATGCCATTTGGCTATGGAGTCATGACATCCAAAAAGAGAAAGATGCCAAAAACTAAATGAAGAACATAAAAAAAATGAAGACTATACAAATGTACAATTGGACTTATTTGATAATTCAAGGATTAAAGTACTTTAGATGCTACCCACTATGAGGTAGTGAAAATGGCATCCCATCTTGATATCTCAATAAGAAACTATTATCAGCATTGAATTAATGGATGGTAAATGGACCTCTCCACAAAGAATCAATTTTTTCATGCATTCCTTTTGGTTCTCTCCTCTTGTCCCATAACAAGACTTGATCTCCAATTTAAAAATAATGAATCCTTGCTCTTTTGTTGAAGAGTTTCTCTACCTAATTTTGATGTGCAACAATATAGTCTACCACCATAGTTCATTTCTCATTTAGTTCAGTCAAGCACATGATCCTCTTGTCGATAGAATCTTTAAATGTTTGATCTTCTACTACCTTTGCCAACTTCAGTACTGGTAGTTCTAGAGTGATTGGTAACTCTGCATTCAAACCATACAGAAGTTGAAATGGTGAAATACCTATCACCCTTTTGGGTGTAATCTTATCTGCCCATAAAGTGTCAAACAATGCTTTATGCCAAGTTCTCTAATTGTCATCTACTAGCTTCTTGATAATGGTCACTAGGTTCTTGTTGCTTGATTTTTCTTGACCATTTCCTTATGGATAATAGTCAGAAGAGTGGGAGAGGATAATCCCATAATAATGGCAAAATTGGGTAACTTCATGAGAAGAGAAATAGGATGCATTATCTATTACAATCTTGGTTGGGACTCCAAACTAGGAAATAATATTTTCTTTGAGGAAATTACATATCACTTCTGAAGTAGCATGCTTGACTGGAATGGATTCCACCCACTTGGTAAAATAGTCTATAGCTGTGAGAACATAGTCATGTCTAGCACTCGATGATGGGTTTATAGTGCCAATGAAATCAATACCCCATTATTAAAATATCTCTTTGATCACCATTAACTTGAGAGGAAATGCGGCTAACTTGAGTTTCCCAATGAACTATTGGTACAACTCACATTTACGCACCCATGTGTATGAATCTTGAAATAGAGTAGGCTAATAGTACCTGGCTCATAAAATCTTATGGGTAGTCACAAGTGCAGAAAAATGTCCTCCATAAGCCAAATTGTGGAAATACTCCAAATTTTTTCTCTATTGCACTTTATCCATGCAATGAAGAAATACCCCATCAAGGCTCCTCTTACACAAACCATTGTCCCACAGAACAAAGTTACCATATTTCAAATTAACAATCCTCTTTTCTTTATGAGAAAAGTGGGCAAGACACTCACCATAGTTAAGAAAATGAGTGATATTAGAATACCACTCATTTGTAGTGTTGATAAAGAGAACTATAGGCATGTCTTCAACCTCTATTTCTTTTGGTATATTATCAACAATTAATTAGCAGAGTCCTCTTCCCCACACAAGCTTTGTAGGTTTGATAAGAAGATCAAACTCCTAAATTATAGCAATCCAATTGCCCCTTTTAGTTCTAAACTCTTGTTGAGTTAGAATGGAATTTACTATTGTATTAGGAACTAGAGCAACATTGTGTGAGTTTAAGATGTAAAAATGAAAGTGTTTTACCACCTTAACCACAACATAAACATGCTTCTCCATGTTAGAATATTTCTGCTCATGAGATTTGAGAGGACAACTCATGAAAGATATGGGGGAATCTACACCTTCTTTATTCTATTAAACCAAAATGGCTGAAAGTGTGTGTTCAGAAGCATAGCTATATATTATGAAGTCTTTAGTATAATCTAGACAAATTAGGATTGGGGCATGGGCAATAGCTTCCTTGATCTCTTGAAATGCTGACTTGCCTTCTTCAGTATAGCAGAAAGTAGCGTTACCCTTCATCATGTTGACAATGTGGTGAGTCTTTTTTATGAATTCAAGAATGAACCTTCATAGAAAATTCACCTTTCTAAAGAAAGAATGGACTGCAATCTTACTAGTAGGTAGAGAAATCTCTTGGATGGATTTGACTCTTTCTGGGTCAATCTTTATGCCTTCTCAAGATATAGTGTGACCAAGAAGTTTCCCTTATATAACCCCAAAAACTGATTTCTTAGGATTGAGAGAAATGCCATTTTGTTGACACCATTCCAACACTTGTTGTAAATGATGCACATGATCAGGATGATGTTTGGAAAAGATGGTCAAGTCATTAAGATTTAACACAATGAACTTCCCTATTTCATTTCTGAAGGAAAGATCCATCGCTCTCTAAAAGGTGGCACCAGTATTGATCAAACCAAAAGGCATTCTATAATATGTAAATATGCCCCAAGGTGTAGTGAAATTGATCTTATGTTGGTCTGCTTCACCAAATTTCACTTGATTATACCCCAAAAAACCATCTAACATTGAACATCTCTGAGCCAGTCATTGTTTGCAATAGCTGATCCATGATGGGTAGGGGTAGTTGTCTTTTAAAGAGGATTGATTTAGATTTCTAAAATCAACACAGAGGTGAATTTATCCATTCTTTTTTCTCATAAGGACTATGCTCACTATCCAGGTGGAATGATGGATTGGAAAAATTATCCTCGCATTTAACATTTTTTGGATCTAAAAAAAATAGTACCTGATATCTTGGGGTTATACTGCCTTTGTTTCTACTTGTGAGGAAATGAACCAACCTTGAGAGGAATTTCATGCCAAATTTATTTAGGTTTGAAAGATTTCAGATCATCATAAGGTTATGCCAAAACATCAATGTAATGGTGAAGCAAAGTAATGAATTTGAGTTTTTCATCAGGAGTGCAACAATTCTTGATGTTGATAATTTTGGGATTATCTTCTATACTCAAATTTATTTGATCAAAATATTTGGAGGAACTTGAATCCATTGGTCACTTCTTGATAAACATACCATACTTATCAAATAGCTTTTTAAGAGAAACTAACCCTTTGGGAATTTTATTCCCTTTGAGTTGAAGGAACTCTTCACCAATTTTTAAATTTGTTTTAGGAGCTGATTCCCATGGTGAAGATTCATTGCCTTTAAAATAAAGCTCCTCAAAGCTATCCATCTATTCTAGAAAAGAAATGATTTGGTTGTCACCATTAAACACCTTTCAATAGTCGACATTATCAGGTACACTTAGTTGATAGATCAACTCAATAGTATACTTGTTCCCTTTACAATCTTGATGAGGAACCATTAGAGTTGCAGAGACGGCCAAGGAATCTGCTCAATCATTAAATTATTTGGGCACTATAGAAATACTAAAAGCCTTAAAAATTTCAAGGCAGTCCCACACCAGATTGTGATAATGTCACAATCTTTCATTCTTGGTTTGATATAGGTTCCTCACCTGATAAACCACCAGTTCGGCATCTCCTTAGGCGTGAAGAAGCTTAACATCTTTAGCTTGAGCAGCTTTTAATTTGAGTAAAAAATATTGATACTTGATGGTGTTGTTGGTATTATTAAACTATAATTTATATGAATAGGGGAAAATATCTCCTTGTGGAGATATCAAAACAATTCCAACTCTAGAACCGGTAGAAGAATAACTGCCATTAAATTCCAAAATCTAGACATCATTAGAATTTGATCTCCTTTCAGATTTATCTTCATTAGGGAGGGAAGATCCTTTTTTATCTGAATAGTGCTCTACCACTTTTTTTGATGTCTTATCTGAATTGTTTGGATTGTCACTTACAAAAATTTTATTTGATGAAATAGAAACATCTTATGTAGATAGAAAGTAGTTACCCATTCTTGAGGATTCAAATATAATTTGAGCTTTAGGGTCAGATATTTGAGTGACAATATAATTTGATTCCTTCTCAAGAAGCATCCTTTACATGATGCCATTGATAGGTATCCTCACCTCAGACAGGTCCATGTTTAATTCTCCACCAATATCCTTGTAAAAATTTCATCCAAGCAGAATACCATAGGAAGCTAGAATGTCAACCACCAAAACTATCATTTTAATCCTTTTTTCTAGAAAGGTTGTGAATACAAATTGGGCATCTTTGATCTATCCCAAAAGTGGTACTTACTTGTTTTCCATGGAGAAATATCTCCCAAAATTTTTATTCAGAGTGAGACTGAGAGAGTCTGCCACCTTGGTGGGCATCACATTGTTAGAGATGCTAGAGTTTATTATGTAGTTGCTCAACTTATGACCATTTATCAAAAAGGAAATATAGAAAGGTTTTATCTTCTAAGGGGAAATAAGAGGATTAATGACAAGATTGTTTTAGGTAGATGTGTTCTTTGGGGGATCATAAGTCACCTTTGAAATATTTTTTCCTACAGGGATGGTTTTGTTCTTGATGCATTCAAGTAGCCTATCCAACTGCTCAGGGTTGGCTTGTAAGTATTCAAACTCAAACATTTGGATCTTGGTCTTCCTAGTATGATCAATAATGTCAAATGACTAAAAATAACTAGGAACAGAGGAAAGAAGTGCATCATTCTAGGTTTTATTGGGTATGGTACTGTTCTGAGAAATTATTGTAGAAGGTGCAGGGTTATTTGAGGTACTTTTTTATTGATCACCAGGTCCTTTGATTTAGAAAGGAAGTGAAGTTCCCCATTTAGCAATTAAAATTACTAGTCACGATTCTTCCCCTAATTTTCCCTTATTAGCTTGTTGAGTTGACTAGTTCTGGGATCTAGTAAAAACAATGTATGATCCATCAAACACTTCTCTCTTTATTTTAGCTTCATCCTGATAATTCAAGAAACCAATGTTTGAGTCACCAACTAATTATTCTTCACCTTCTAAAAAAATATTAGCATCATCTTCTTACTCTAACTTAATTTGAAAAGATAAATCATGTTCAACTTCATGATAACCAATTGTTGAGTTAGCTAGTGCTGCTTCAATGGCAAGCTTCCCCTATGGGGGAGGAAGATAATTTGGTTGCCCTTGATTCCTAGCATCATTGCCTTGATATGAATGGTTGGGAAACATCCTCCTTGGTATATCTTGATAAGAAAGAGGGGCAAACATCCCTTGTGGCATTTTCTTTTTCAGAGCTAGCAATTCATTTGCTAGCTTTTGCACCATAGGATTAGTGATGCTTGTAGAGAAATTTTTAGAAGATGAAGAAGGTTTATTTCTGTTAGGATCTCTTATTATCTTTCCTACCAAGATAAGATCATCTTCAACCTTAGTGACCAAAATATGAGCTACAAAAAGATCTATGTGGCCAACCTGCCTCAATAGGAAACTCACTTCAGGAAGCTGAGAATTGATGAAGAAGTACTTAAGATTTTATAGCATCGGCTGAGCAATTGTAAGAATCCTATTCCTCAACTTGTCAAATTTACCAATGAAGTCTCACATGGGTTCATGAGGCTCCTTCTTCATTTGCGTAAGCTGGGCTAACAAGGCATGTACATATTCTATGGGTTTGAACCTAGCCTTAAACTTAGCCTTGAAAGTGTTCCAATCAATTACTATTTGTGCTTGTAAATGATAAAACCAATTTGCGACAGCACCTTGTAATGTTTTCACAAATATTTTGACCACTATATCTTCAAATTCAATGCCTATCACACTATAGGCTATGTAAAAATCTACAATATACTCATTAGGATAAACTCTCCCATCACCATAGAACTTGGGAAAATTCTTTCTTAAACTATAGGGTAGTTCATGTAAAGGTGGGGTTAGATTCAGAGGGCCAAAAGTGTTACCCCAAGGGCCTTAGGCTGCCATGATATGATGATTGAAAGGAGGGATAAAAAACCTCTGCAAGGTAAGTATAGATAAAGCTGGGCTAGTAGAGGAAAGATAAGTTTCACCTATTATTGGAGACCTGATGTTGGTAGGAGGAAAAATCCTAATTCACTGAAGGTGAAATTATGGAGGAGAAAGGTCAAAATTATTTTGCTGAATAAACTCGAACACAGGATCAACAATACCTTGAGCTCTCTGGCTTCATGTATACCATGGATCTACCAGAGTGTAGAATGGAAAATAATTGAAAATGCTTCAATTTGAAGCTTGAGGCTTCAAATTGAGCATTCTTCCCCAACAGAGTCACCAAAAAGTATTAGGTGAATATTTTGTCATCAACTAACTGACGACAAAATGGGTATATCAACCACAACACAATGAGATTTATACAACAAAATGGGTGTGGTTACCACAACATAATGAGATAAATCTCTCCTCTCAGCAAGGGGAGGTTCCCTATAAACTATAATATACTAATATAAACTAAAAATATACTCAGGAGTGAAATCATACCATCCATCTCTCTTTTTTTAGAGACGATGTTCAAAAAATAAAGGAGAATTCTTATGTAATTACTGAAGGCATTTCTCTTCTTTCAAAAATGATGTTCAGTAAGCATCAGGGATTCTTCTTGGGTAGTAACTGGATCCAAAAGAAACCCACAAAAGCATAAAGTCTTTCATTGTTTCTCCTACTGATTTGAGACAAAGTAACATAGTATAAGGAAGTGCAACACAAAGTCTCCACCGAAAACTATAATAGAGTAAAAGATTATGAAGGATAAGGGGAGCTCAAAGTCTCTCCAATATCTTAAAACATAAAACACATAGACTAAAGATAATTATGGTAGCATAAAGTCTCACACAGTCAACTTCAAGACATTTTTTAGAATATTGCCACTTGTTCTACTTATTTGATTAAATGGACAAGACTGTATTTAGGAAAAAGACATAAGAACAATTTCTTAGATAACACAAGCTATTTCAACAAAAAGTCTGAAAGGTCACTTGGTTTCTCATTCACTTGATAAAATATGATTAACAGTCTGAGCTCAAAGTCTCAAGAATGCCTTTTAATTTGGGTAGAGTTTCACTTTTAATAACAGAGAGATCCCCTAGTTTCAAATCAAGAGATTACAATATATAGCATCCAAAGAAAGACTTGGGCACTTGTTTTCATGAAATGGCCCATGCTGCATTGAATGCATTAGAAATTCTGTGAAGGGGCCATGCTAGAACAGGTCATCAACCTTAACTTTTGGCATTTTAAATCATCTCAACTATCTCATTTGAATCAAGGGTTACCTAGTCTTCTTTATGATGTTTACACAGCTACCCATTCACCTTTACTCAATGAAGAAAAATAGGCTGTGCCATTAAATGCTTACGCTTTTTGAGGTCCATCTGGCAGACTACTCCACCTACTAGAATAACTCTTCTATAGAAATTTATAGATTATTTATATAATTCCCTCTTTCCTTGTTACATTTTGTCTCTTCTTAGTGATCTAAGCTCTCAGGGCTATCTTCTCACCTTCTGCTGGCTTCTTTAGCTCCTCCCTTGGCTGGTCTCTGAGTTTGTTCTTAGGTCTACATTATTCAAAAATTAGTGGTTATTTCATTTCCCTGAATTTGATGTCCATGGGGGTGTCACTGGTTGCTTTGAACTACTTTGAATGTTGAACCTTTAAACCTTTCGAAGTTCACCAGTTTAATGGTTCAATAGTTTAAATTTTGGCGGTTTAATGTTTTGTAAAGAGCCGCATTTACTTAGTCTTTTTTATGAGTTCAAGGTATCATTGAACCAATTGTTTGAACCATTCAGTTGAACTGTTTAGTTGAACCTTTTTATGGAATATTCCATTTGAACCATTCGCTTGAACTTTGAACTTTTAAATCTTTAAACCCTTTGAACTCGTTGAACCTTTTAGAGGTGAAGTTCAATGGTTCATTCCATATTATTGAACCCCACTATTGAAACTTTGATTAAACATTGGTGTTGAACCATCCTTACAATTTTTTAGGAATTTCCTTAAGTGTTTTGAGATTTTTCCTTGTGAAAACCCGCTTTTTGAACCTGTAATTTCCTTAGCCGAAAAGGCTTGCGTGATTGAATAATTTGACTGCTTAGAACATTTTGAGAAAGAAAGAGACCATTTTGGCCTATAAGACCAAAGTGGTCAACATGTTATCCAAAAAAACAAGAGATGGATTTTAGGAAAAACAAATCCTCTGGAAGCAAAATAATCAATTGAGTTGTATAGACTAGCTCAAATAGGGGTAAAACCTATAGGGTGTGGGAAACAACAAGCAAAAATGAATAGTCAACTTGTTAAGGATGGTTCATAAATCATAGGCCACCATTAATCTAAATCAAAACATGAAAATTAATCTAACCATGTTTAATATCCACTAAAAATATCTCTTAACCTAGAAGTCCTCCTACTGACCGTAATATCCAAAGACCTATTGACCAGTTTTATTTGCAAAGTGGAGTGATGAAGAGATAGAATGGTTTTCTACCACTTTTAAAACTTAAAAATCATGTCAAGCATGTAAATACTCAAGTCTGAGGAAGTTAAATATCCATTCCAAAATCTTCTCCCATGTGCCACTCTCTCCCATAGGCCATACAACCTTTGAAACTCACTCTTTCATTTATTTTGTTGATTTTTATTTAACACCTGTAAGTTTCTATTAGTACTAACATTCCTAAAAATTAATATGATAGGGACCAATATGAGGAAAATTTATAAGGATATTATAAAACTTGTCTAGCTTATAAAACCATACCACTTCATTTATGACCCATAAAATGACCCTTAAGTGACATCAAATGACACAAAGACTAATTTGAACTATGACCAAGGATAATAAGACATTAAATCACATAAAATGAAAAATGACACATCCTATGATGTATTAATATACCCTTATATCAAGTTTTGGAATATAGGGGGTTGACCCATTTTAACTTGTGGTAAAAAATAGTCACCACTAACCTAATAAGTAGGATAATTAATAGAAAAATTAGACAAATAACATTATAGATTTATACAATTGAGATTGATTAAAATATTAAAGTAGATCTATTGATAGATATTATAATAAATTGGAAATAAATGATACATATATGGTTTAACATTTACATGTAGGTTTGGGTAGGAACATGCTATAAGTGGACTAGAAGATGATCCTAAAATAATCATCAAATTCTTGAAATATCCTATGGCCTCAGATGCTTGCATCAGATCTAGACAATTGTGTCAATGCAATTGTTTAACCCTAATGTAAATGTCCTATATATAATAGTATTTATATCTAGATACAACCAATTTGAGCCTTATAGGTTTGATATTGCCTTTATTCTGATGTCTTTAAATCATGCACATAGGTTGTCACTCTTTGTCAAATGATCAATTCTTAGTTTTTCACCCTTAGAGTGACTGTGTGGAAAATGAGTTAGTGAGATCATGGTGTTGATTTGACTCTAAATACCCCTCTATCAATGGGAACTTCCCACATTTCCAATATTATGTAGAGGGCCTTAGACTAATGTAGTTCTCCCATATGTGCTGACTTATGTGTGCATAAGAGTGCAATGTGTTATAAGCAAAGACATGTAGTGACCTAATATGTAAATTATAAAATATGGGTCATGAGATGATATTTAAATTATTCAAACATGTATAAATACTGCTCCTATGGTTGATATGGAAATAGGGACAAATAGGGTAGGTTTTCTCAGTTGAATGCTTGATTAAGTGCTTTGTGGTATATTGCCTTATGAGTTTATGTGATTTCTAGGTGAAGAATGAATGAGGGTTGATATTTCATATACACCAATATATTTTGGAAATATCTCACATTAAATCACTTATGAAAACCTTTTATATGCATTTATTTTGTAAATTAGATGAATTTTAAGCATTACACACTTTATAGGAAAATTGGACACTTACATCGATGCATGTGTTTACTTGGGATGCAAGTGTCTAGGGAGATAGAAAATAGGTACAAGGCTAATATATAAATTAAGGATAATAATTAAGTTTAATAATTTTTATAGAGTATATAAGGCTTGATCATTAGAATAATAATAGTTCAACTAAGAGATAAGAATTATGCACAAAGAGATAATGAAAGTGAGCCTTTTGGCATTGAGAAGGTCTATAACTGAAAGATATAACCATGATGGGTATTTGCCAAATGTGCACAAATGAGGTCCTATATAATCTAAATTTTATTACTTACATTCCCCCTTTTAATATAGTAATGAAATTGATAGTTTAAAGGAAAAATGTGTACCTAGGTGTGTATAACACACCTTGCTTTTGTGAGAGTCCAATTTGAGTGTTTTTCTAGTGATTGACCTGTAACCAAGAACATGTTAGAGTATATAAGTTGTTTATGAATTATAAAATTAAAATAATATGAAATAATTAAAAGAATAAATAAAAATGTTAAGATTACACACATGTGTCGATGCAAACATATTTCCTTTTGGGAATTTGATTTGAAAAGATGGCTCATTATGAAGTATTAAAGCTAGGATTAGAATAATTATTAAAATATAAGTACACATGTGCACACACACATGCATGCGTGCGTGCATGCACATGCACATGCACGCACGCACACATACACACACACACAAACACACACACACACACACACACACACACACACACACACACACACACACACACACACACACACACACACACACACACACACACACACACACAAACACACACACACACACACACACACACACACACACACACACACACACACACACACACACACACACACACACAGTGTTGATGATCATTTTATGCACATCAAAATGTAATAAAAAAATGGAAATTCAATGAGTGAGGATCCCCTCCACCTCTGCTAAAAGGAAAGCTTGACACCAACTTCCCCAAGGTCTATGTCTACCAAGTCATGGTGAACAAGATAGCTCAATTGGTCAATGCAAGTTATTCCATACAAGGGACCTATTTGGAATATGATTTCATATTTATGAAATAAAATTAATCTATTATACTTAGAGGAACTATATCATTTAGTATTATCAATGAATTCATCTCTTATTAGCACTTGTCTTTAGTCTATTAGATTCAATAATGAATATAAGAAGACAAGTAGGGTTCATGCAATCTAGAAGAAAATTGTAAGCATATATTTAAGATTTTAGAATACTCTACATACTCTAACACAATTATAAAAAAGAGAAAAAATCTCATATTATCCTTATCCTTGACCTCTCTCTTTTGATCTTTTTCATACTTCTATAAGAGTAGGTAGAGTAGTCTAAAAAATTAAAATATGTGCTTACAAGTTTCATCTAGACTGCATGAACCCTACATATCTTATTTCATGCATTGTTGCATATAATAAACTAAATACAAGTGAAAACCAATGATGATTTCATTGACAAGTCTTAATGATCTAGTTCTTTTGAGTATAATATATCAAGTATATTTCATAAATATGGAAGCACATTCCAAATAGGCCCCTTGTATGGAAAACTTTGCAGCAACCAACTAAGGTATCTAGTTCACCATGACCTAGTAGACATAGACCTTGGGGAAGTTGATAAAAATACTTTATTTTAAGAGAGGTGGAGGGGGATCCTCACTGATTGAGATTTCCTATTATACCTATATTTTAGTGTCTACAAAATGATCATCAACAAATTGGTGCTAGAAGGAGGGCTTTATGGGAAAATTTCCTTTGGATCTATGCTATATTTAGGTATTATTTCCTAAATTTCAAACTTTTTATGTTCCTAAATAATAAATAAAAATATTTGAACTCACCTATGGCCTTAGCTTGGCTTGGTGGAGGTTTCTACCCTATGAACATTCTACGGATTGCTCATGACTTGCCTAAGAACACTGATAAAATATGTTCAAAATATACAAATGGTGGGATTAAAATTGTTGAAGGACACATCTAGGAATTTAAAGAGGACATTATGAAAATCGCAGTCCAACATGAGGATGTGGCTTATCACCTATTTCCTTATTCCCTAAATGAGTTTACTTACCACTGATACCTAAGTTTTCCAGACAAATACATCAACTCATGGGATATCTTTGAAAAATTGTTTGTCAATAATTCTAATGTGCTTATTGACCCTAATATCTTGTACTATAAATTTTATATAGCCTATATAGATCCTGATGAATCTATGAGTGCAATCAATGTCTAATTCCATTAGTTATACATGAGGTTGAAAGATCCATTATTACAAAAATAAGTATTAGATTTATCTTAAATTTTTAGATCCCCTAATTGATATGATTATTCATATGACCCAATTTTAACTCAAATATTTGGCATCAACTTACCAAGAATATTTTATCATTGAACAATAGTTAATGCAATATGGTTATAGTACTAACCCATTTTGCTTGTCATGAGAGCTGGGAGTGTAAACTCAAAAGTATTTGAATTACCTACCTATAAGTAAACCCATGGACAAGTTTGTGAATTATATTCAAGAATAACCTCAATATTATGAATGAGAACCTTATTGTTACTAATCAATAGGTTATTTTACCTTTGTTTTATTAATTCAATTTATTTTGGTGCTATTGTTAATCAAGAGACATATTTTTCAGGAGATTCCCAATATATGATATATGGGTAGACCTATGAGACCACATTCCCAAGTTCACATCTTGGGTTTCATGGATACAAAAATAAGATAAGTGATAAAGTATTCATGTTGACTAAGAATTCCCCATTTAGTAAACAAGAGTTAGTATTTGTGAGTAGTGATGAAAATGAGTCTGATAATGAAGAAACACAAATAATCTATGGTGAGTTCTCATATGAATATCTAAGTAGTGGATATCTATGTAAATAAGTGGAAGAATCATACATTTTTATAGTCATCTTGGAGATAAAATATAAGAGTTGGAGTATTAGATGAAGAAGATGCATTTTATGCATCTAAAACATCCATATCATATATTACTACTCTTACATTTGACAAGCTATATACAAAAGATCAAATGATTAGTATCAATAGTTTGGCCCCTATCCTTCCATTTTTTTGATATGCCTAAAGGCATTACATGGAATCAATCAATTACATTGATGTTGGCATATTTTCCCATATTTTATAAATAAAATTATAACATATTTACAATGATGAGAAATCATACATATAAATTAGTGATATCCTTTGGCTAAGCATCCATGAGTAAGGGGCATCCATGTCGTCAAAATCACCCAAGGCATGATCTTGGTCTTAACTACTTGACTCTCTATGTTGGGTATCTAGAGGGATTCATACCTTGGTGGATGGATATAAGAAACCATCATATTTAGTAATCAGACTAAAACCCTTTCAATTATCCTTCCATTTTAGATGGAGGAAATATATATAATCTTAAATAGGTTGACCATATGAATCAAGTGAATAAAAAAACTCAAAATATAAGATATCTCACCCTTTGATAACCGTATCTTTTATTGGATAGGTATGAACATTAATGGTCTAATCATGATAGTTATCACCCTTAAAGAGTGAAAATTATACCTTACCAAAGATGGGTTAAAAAAATTGAACCAAATTCTTGTCCTTGTATTTAAAGGATCAAATTCTCTTAAACAAATTGAGGAATGGGATTACAAGTCATATGATCCTCACACCATTATAGGTAGTCAAAATGGAAATGATCAATCCTAAAAGTGGTGACCTAAATGAAGAAGTGGGACCAGTGGAAGTCTAAGATGAATATTTCTTGATCCAATACAACTCTTCACATAATTTAGCCATTAATGATAAATCTAGGTCATTGACTTGATAAGAACCAATTATACATCTTTTGAATGATAAAAATGCTAACATTGATATTGACAAAGTATCCATGTTAGTTTATGAGTAGCTAATAATGAATTTACCACTTGGATACCACAAATAAGGTTGCTCTATCAGGTTAGATAGACTAGTCACTCTAGTATGTGTTGATACCCACCCCTATTCCCCACCACAATTTAATGTTTGGGTAGTGTATATCTCAAACTCTATCCCAAATACTTCATGTGAATTGAATGTAAGTACATGGTTGAGTTTAATATCAAAAATAAGTTTAATTATACATGAAAACACTATTAATAAGGATATTTAGGATAGTGTCTTTAACGTAAATGTCAACATAGATGTAAATACATGTCTTCCCATAGTAGGATTCTAACCAAACTTCTCCAAATTTTTAACATGAATCTATTTTATTTTAGGTGTCTAACTAGTGAGGATGTCTTCTTGATTTTTTATGGGCATTTCCTCAACCCCTACTTCTAATATTGAATTGGCTTGGAGTGATATTCTAAATTCCTTATTTTGTTTTATTACTTTCCCTTGTTATTTTTCTTTATTTGGTTTAGGGTAGGTTATTTTCATAATTTTATTTCCCTTTATTTTTAGTCTAATTTATTTGTGTGTTTTTTGGTCCAACCTATTTATTTTTACCCTATGATCTTCCACGTTAATCAATACAAATGATGAGTGAAAAGGTATGTATGTAGGTAACACCATCGACATTTTGGTGTGAGAGTTCTTATGGAGTTATTTTTTTTTGCTTTGGATCCCATACTTGGGTTAATATTGAAGGCTTAAGATATTACATGCATTATGGATATGTTATTGTTTGGGAGAATTTGTTTAAGTTAGATTGTCACTAAGAGTATCCTCTTGAAACTAAGCACAAGATCATATCTAAAAGGTTTTCAAATTTGCTTGGGTGAACCTACTATGGTGGAGGTCTAAGGTGAAAAATATATAGTTATGTCTTTCATTTGATATAGTGACCCCCAGCCATGAACTAAAATAATATTAAAAAAAGATAAGAAAGAAAATAAGAGCATAAAATAATATCAATTTTAGAAAAAAAATCAATTTTGGATGACTTAGGAAACCTCTATCAGGGCTATGGATGCCTGATCAATAGTAGAGCAAGTATTTAAGTGTGGTTAGAGGCAACTCCATCAGGGATACAAATGCTTGGTTGGAAGCTGAGTAATGTATAGGTAAATGTATTTAAGGTAGGATTCAGTATCTTGATGATTGAAGCCCATAGAAATTATTCCCTATAAGTCTTAAGAAATGGTAAATTAACTCAATTTCACACATTGAGTCATATAGAATGTTAGATTTGGTCACTTAATTACTCCCATATTTTTATTTATTGAGTTTGTTCTTTTTCCATGCATTGTTTTGAATAGAAATTCTAGGTTCATTAACTTTTTCTTTATTCCAAAATACTCTAGAGTATTTTACAACAAGTCACCATTTGTTTTTGCATGCACAACACACTCTAATCTCATCAATGAAATCATGGAACCTATTTTTCCTATGGAGTCTAGTATTTTAATTTATTCAAATTTATGCTTTGGGCCTATTTGATATATTTACTTGATTTGAAAGAATATTTAGGATGCTATCATCTAGACTTTAATCTTACTTTGTTGATTTAACCAAGTCTAGAATTGAAGTGTTCATTGTATGAAAATGGTTTAAAAAGGGTTTGTAATAAGGAATTCATTGATGTAACCATCTAAATTTGCTTAGATATAATAAGTCTTGATCTATCTTAAATCTTATTTTTGCATGCTTTAAAACTTCTCTTTTAGACCATTTTGCCTTAGATTTATTCAAGTTGTTTGGATGTTCATAGGTTTTTTGTGATATTTTCCTTGGCATCTTAGTCTATTTTGGTATTTTATTTTAATTAGTTGGATAAGTCTTTGTATTGATTGATTATATGACTTAGTCAATTTTCTTGAGAATGGACTAACATGGCTGAATCTTGACTAAATGGGACTATTTTATCCATTGAATTCATATCCTTTGGTCCCCATTTTTCTACCTTTTAAAATAAAATTACTTAGTGATAATTTGGTTTTATTCTTTGTTCTAGTCATATTAGACTGGACTTGATTAGCTTTTAGATTGGAAAAATGTCTATTTTATATTCACTTATCTTTCACACCTTTTGCCTTTATTTTAGATTATGATTTAGCCATTTTCATGAGTATTATATTAAAATTCTAATGAATATTTTATTTCAATTTAGGCCAATGGTCATTTCCTTTCTTGTGAAGCCTATATGAGAGAGGTAATTCCACTTGCCACCCAATCACTTCCCTGAGCCTCTTTGAGACTAGTCACATTTCTAAAGACCCCTATGTTTAAGATGAACATGATGAAGACACATTTCATGATCACATGTCCTCACTTCATCACGATGCATTGATTACTAGGCCTCATTTCCAAACTCTCAAGTCAGTGAGATCATACCAAAAGGTGAGATATAAATTCTTTGAGGTGCTAGGGTAGTTGGTACACTTTAGACTTATATCAAGGACCCTATATAAATGAGATGTGGCCATGTGTTCCATCCTATCTCCTCATGGCCCCATGATGATATTTACACACTAAAATTTAGGGGGTAGATAAAGGAGATGATGACACTTCTCAAGATCCTAGGGCCCTATAAAAATGAGTGTGTAATGGAATGCAATTGAGCTCCCAAGTGAGCAAGATGATTCTACATGGAAAAATCATGTCTCACTAGAGCAAAGAAGCATACAATATAGTTGGAGAGTCTAACTGATCCCTAGATGAGTGAGGTACTTCATGTGGCATGTCCATGGTATATAAATACACTCAAGCATCCTAATAAGAATTTTATGAGCCTAAATTTGATTGTCATCTCACCCATCAAAACATAAAAATGGATTTAAAGCTTGGTAGAGGATTTTCCATTGTTTAAAGAGTTTTTTATCACCCATTTCTCAAAAAATTAGTTTATTCTTCTTACTTAATTTCAAGTTAAAATGGCTAAAAGTTAACAATGTTTCATTTATAAACTTGGTCACTATATATATTTTTGATTAAATTGGTTGGGATTTTGACAAGTGGGTTATTTTTGTTTCATTGATTTATTCCATTTCCACTTTGTTTTGACTTAAAATGGCTAAGGCTTCATATTATTTTACCTCTTAGACTTAGTCATTTTTCTTAGAAATTGACTAATTTGGTTGGAAATTTGGAAAAGGGGTTTAATTTTAGGATTTTATGCTTAGCCATTTTAATTCAAATTAAAAAATCCAATGATCACTTTTCCTCATAGGTCCTCAAGCTCCCAGATCAACAAGATGAGGGCACATGCTAAAATATCACTACCCCACACACCCCAAGCCTTTTCAATCTTTGTGTCTAATCTTTGGATCTATATATTAGTGATATGTGGACACATTTTGAGATCCAATGTCCTTAGTTTATTAGAGCACCTAGATCATTGACCAAGGCCTATGGACACATGCATAAGTGAGATGATGCTACAAAATAAAATCCTAATTCTCTAAAACCTTAGGATGATTATTATAATTGAGGTAAGTAATAAATAAAGAAGGTAAATGGGAATGTGACATGTGGAAAGATCCCACTTCACCACAACATAATAATAGTTTGTGCAAATTAAAAAAAGAAAAGAAACCCTAGATAGTTGAGATCATGCCACTTGTCTATATCTTAGGGCCCCATGATAGCTAATCTCAATCATCAAGTCAAGACTATATGGATCCTAGATGAGTGAGATCATGTAACATGGTGAAATCTCATCTCACTAAAGGTAAAGAAAATGTAAATGACCTAAGACCCTCAAACAAGTTTCATAAATATGAGAGGATGCCACATAACAAAGTCCTAACATATGGAAAACATGTTGGATTTCATACCCAATGAGAAGAGGCCATGTGGGGTGATTTTACTAATGATGATACATGGGTTTTGATGAAAATAACCTTATCTCAAATTTGAAGGACATATTTCCCATTGAGATAATCAATATATATAAATTATGTTATATGTCTAATTGGATTTATGTAATAAAGTAATATCTTGTCTCTTAGTAATAAAGGGATAATGAGACATATAATTCAAAGTAAATCAGATTGTAGAGATGAGTCAAGTAGTGGAGTGAACTTTGGGAATAGGTGAAGACTAGAAAAGACAAAGAAATACCTTAATGAGGAATGATCATCATAGTTTAGAGCATGACCAACTAAGCATTCTAATGTATTTTAATGACTCTTGACCATCCAAATTCAATTCAAGATCAATTAGACATAACCCCTACTATGCAAACAATGGACCACTAAGTTATTTAATGAGTATAAAATATATTTCAGCCACAAAAAATTTAATTTAGAATCAATTGGTGTGGTTTTGGTCATGATTTTATTGGGATTGGTAAAGACCCAAATTGGAAAGAAAATCATGTGGGGTTACCTCATTAAGTCCTAGCAACCACACCACAATGGGTTGAGTAATGGATACATGGCTTGTTTGCCTATATAAAACTAGTTTTGTGATGTAAAAGAGATTGGTCTATTTAATATTATAAGTTAGAGTAGAGGGCGAAACCTTTTTTAGCATTTCTTGTTTTCCTAGTTAGTTTTCCCATTTTTTCTTGAGCTAAGGCTATTTGAGGACATTTATATAACTTGCATGAGTATTGATGAAACAAAAATTTATGCTTCATGAAATATATTTAATTTTAAAGGTTTGTGAATTATATTTATTATTTGTAAGTATATATGGTGACTTTATTTCCTTCTTGTAAAAAGCTACTTCATCATTAGACTCTTTCACCATCTCTATCTTATGGTTGTGTTATCAAGGCCAAACAAAGACTAGTTTATTGAGGGTTGGTATACTCAATAGGACCACAACTATCCTCTCTATAAATTGGGATCATCTTTTCTTTCTCCTTACCCTCTCTCTTTTTCTATTTTTTATATTTTTTTTAGAGTAGGTAGACTAGTTTAAAAACTATAATTTGTGCTTACAAGTTTCATCTAGAATGTATGAACCCTTTTTGTCTTATTTTATGCATTGTTTAATCTAATAGACTAAAGATAAGTGACAACTAGTGATGCGTTCATTAATAATTCTGAACAAGATTGTTATTTTGAGCATAATAAACCAAGTTTATTTCATAAATATATAAGTATATTCCAAATACACCCTTTATATAGAAAAAATTGCATCAACCAACTGAGGTATCTATTTTGACATGACCTAGTAGACATAAACCTTGGGGAAGTTACTAGCAATCCTTCATTTTAGGATAGGTGGAGGAAGATACTCCCTCACTGAGCTTCCCTTTTCTTCTTACATGTTTTTGTGACCAAAACACTCATCAACATATTGGAGGACACATGCCTCCAATATTGGTGTAAAAGTGATTTATAACACAACCATTAATATCATTTCATCTAAATATTGTGACCTAAATATGTGTATAATTTGGTGAGTGTGAGTGATTTAATCAAATCACACTATATATTTGGTGAGGGTGGATTATTTAATCAAATAAAACCTATACGTGTGGTGAACTTATATTATTTAATCCAATCTAACTTATAAGTTTGGTAATATTATGTGATTTAAAATACTTATCCTTCCAAAGGTGAACCAACTATTGTAATAGATTGGATTGATAAGAGTCCATAAAAATCTGTCCTAGGTATGATAACAATCCATAATAGTAGTTTAAATCTAAAAAATGATTTGATTTTGTAATTTTTAGGTGGCCTTTATGTGGAATATGCACCTCATATATGTCTCAAGCTAAAATATAGGTATAATTACTAATCTCTTAGTTTAACCATTATTATTCTAATGATGAGGCCTTTGATACTATGTAAAAATCTCTAAACTTGATTATTATCCTTCACTACTAGTTTTGGACCTGTACCTATTTTATAGATTTTTGGACACTTACATCTTAAGTGGACACATGTCAACACAAGTGTCCATTTTCCTACAAAGTGTCCAGTGCTAAAAATTTATCCAATTGTAAAATAAATGTATCCAAAATGTTAGCCCAAGTGATTTAATTTGAGATATTTATAAAAGGGTTTGGTATATATACAAGATAAACCCTCATTAATTCTTCACCTAAAAATCACATAAAACTCACAAGTAAATATACCAAGAAACACTCAATTAAGAATTCAATTGAGAAAAACTACCCTATTTATCCCTATTTTAATATTATACATAAGACTAGTATTTTTATAGGTCTGAAACATTCAAAGAGAAACACATAAGCCTTATTTTCCAAGGTAAAAAATAGGTCACTACATGTATTTTTTATAACACATTTCACCCTTAAACACACATAGGACAACATCTAGGTGATAACTACATTAGTCTGAAGCCCTCTTTAGAGTATTGGCTATGTAGGCAAAACCCATTGATAGAGGGGTCTTTAGGGTCAACTTAACACTATGAAACCCTGACCCATTTTTACCATAGTCATTCTAAAGGTAAATATATAGTGTTTGATCATTTTACAAAGAGGGATAACCTATACACACATTACAAAGACATTAGAAGAAATGGAATATAAAATATTGAAGGTTCAAGTTGGTCACATCTAGATCTAGTTAGTATTCTATAAAAGACACTTGCAATAGGGTTAGACACCTATGCCAACATAACTATCCAAATCTGATGCACATATCTAAAACCATAGAAAGTATATTCCTATAATATAATGAATATTCTAGGATCATCTTCTATTCAATTCTAGCCTATTCTTTCCTAGACCTACATGCACATAGTAAACTAGCTAAGTATCGTTTATTTCTAGTTTATTACAATATCTATCAATAGTTATATTTTACTATTTTTTGCAATCTCATTTGTATAAATTTATAATACTATTTTTTTGCATTTTCTTTTAATTGGTATTCTTATTAGGTTATTTCACCACCCTTGGGTATAATATAATCTAATATTATTAACCCTAGATACCCCACATATCTAAATTTAGGGTTAAATAGTTCATGACCATAGATTAATTATAAATTGATTGCTATTATGTTAGCACTTTTATATGTCTGAAAATTTTCTATGGGTTGTATAGTTTTGGCATGTATTTTATTTTTTTAGTGTATTTTATTAATTTTTTCTAATTATTTAGTTTTAAGTAAATTTATAACTAAATGGATATATAATTGCATCATATGGATTTAGTATTTTAATATTTACATTTGTATTATCTTAGCCATCATGTGTATGCAATTTATGATGTTTAAATTGTATTTGTGTTACTTTGAGAACCCATACTTGGGTGGGTGCCTTAGTATATATAGTTTTAGAATCCTTTTGCATGCATATACTTGTTTGGTTAAGATTAGTATGGTCATTTTTATCTTTGATATGATTTTGAGATTGAAGGAACATATTTTAATGTTTGGAGTTTTGAATGATTTCTTGAATATATTATGAATTTTTTGAAATTAAACTAGTCATTTATTATAAATTTCATTTATCTTTTATTTAAGTTCTTAAAAATCATTATCATGGTGTCTATTAATTCCATGGTAATTATAAAATAGTTGACCTTTGGTTTTATCCAAACTATATGGGGGATGATAACAATTAATGTTTAAAGTAATTAGATTTTCATCTAATAATTTAGGTAACATATCTTCTAGATGTTAATAAAAATAAAATATGATAGTTTGTGTTGTGATTAATATTATATAATGATAATGATGACATATTATAGGAAAATATTATTTTCATTTATGCAAAACTTTTTCTTGCTTATATTTAGATTAAACATTATGTACCAAAGTATTGAGGTGTGGTATTTGATTAGTATATTTTTCTTCAATGTGAATTAATTATTGAGCCTTATTATAAATATGTTCATTAAATTTAGGTGATTTTAATTCATTAGGTTTATGATATTGAAGTAACTCAATGTCTTCTTGCATATGAATTAAAACAATAACATGACCTAATTCCTCTTCCAATGCTAAGGCCTCATAACAAATAGCTAAAATGATTCAAAATTATTATAGAGTATATTATATTTTAATGGATAAATGAGAACTATAGAAAATATATATTTCACCTCAAAATATATGGGTTAGTAAATTAATTGATACATACAAGTTTTAAATTGTAAGAATAATCACAAACTTGCTCATTTTTCCCTTGATGCAAAGAGGGTAAATTTCCATAAGTAAACCTATGTACCTTATTTTGAGTATATTTTATTAAAAAAGATGATTTAAGTGAAATATAAGTGTATAAGGATACAATAATTAGGTATTGTAACCAAACAAGTGCACATCCTTATAGACTACTAGGATATAATTATAGAAACATTCAACTACCATTAGAACCATTCATTATTTCATAAAAAGATTTAAGGAGTAAGTAAGCATCACCATTTCCATAAAATGTGGAAAATTTAGGGATTTTTAAATTAGGAGGTAAAGTTTAATATAGGATATTACATACAATATGGTTACCAAGAATGACATTAGATTCAACCCAAGTGTGATAACTTTACTCTCTAAGGATAAATGGTGCACTTTCTCTTATAAAACACATACAAATTGAATTAAGGATATGACCTATTGGGAATATATGTTAATATTTTTAAGATATTAATTTAATGGATGAACTATTTTTTTTAATTTTATCCATTAATACACTATTTTGAATAGCAAAAGTATGGTTATGAAGAAATTATTTCTTAAAGATGGCCTATTTTTGAGATTCACTGGCCTTTAATATAATGCTAGTGTGTAAATATATATCATTTGTATCTATAATATGATATGTAACATTATAATTACTATAATAATATTCTTCACATATTTTGTTTTTTAAGGGATAAGGAAAAATAACATTACAAGATGCATGCATTTTGTCATTACTAGGAAAGGAGAATGGAGAAGTCTCTATATTGGGATTAGGGTGAACATACTCATCATATAAATAGAAATAATAATAATAATACCAATAATAATCATATTAAATATATTTTTTATGTTAATAAACTTATATAATGAGAGGAAGGATAAATGCTCTTTCTTTCTAGTATAGGTGACAAGAGGGTAAAGAGAGAGATGTGACATGTTAACACACTAACTATGAGATATAAAAAAGAAGATATGGTATCAACACTAATAAGGTATTATTAAGCCTCATGGAAGTAAGGGAGTGACATTTAATAATAGGTAAAATCATCCTTTTCGTATATATTATCTTATATAGGAGGTGATGGAAGGCACGAATAGAATCTATGTGCTTACCTGTAGTGGGTATGAAAGGAGAAGATATAGAGGATACTATGGGTGTGACCAAAGAAGAATAAAAATAGATATACAAAAGAGTTTATAAATGATGCACCAAAAATGAATATATATGTTTATATAAAGAGGATATAAAGGATAACCTGAAAAGGATTATAAAGGAGAATCTAAAGAGTAATTTTTAGGTGTGAGAAAAGGACAATCTAGAAGAGAATCCAAAGAGGGGTACAATGATGTGAGTAAAGATAAATCCAAAGGGGAATATTGAAAATAAACTAAAATTTAATAAATAGGTATGATAAAATTTAAATCCAAAGAAGAAACCAAAAAGGGGTCTACAAAATGTTCTAAAAAGGAATCTATAGGTGAAGCAAAAGGTGCATCTTGCTCCTCTGGGATAAATTCACATCTAGATGTTTTAGATTAAAATGGTTTATATGTATCCATTATATCAAGATAAAAATAATCCATATAATAATATTCCATAATTTTTTTATTTATTTCTATTTATTGACTCAACTCGATCATAAGAAAAAGGAACAACATGAGTGGAAAATAATTTATAAAGAAGATGAATAATATCAACATATCTATTTTTACTATCCATCATAAATGTAATGAATTTAAAGGTAATAAGTGAAAAAATAATAATGATATAAAATAATAAGTAAAATAGTATGTATATATGAATGCATTATTAAGAATACAATGTAAATAAAAATTGAGGTATAATGAGTAAGCTAGGAAAGGGTCTTGAATGATTTTATAGGCTCTCCGGTATACTTTCTCATTCATTGATTAATGTTTTCATAATGTTTTATAGCACTAATTATAGGGGTATAACCATGCCCATATGCCACTAATACTATTTTTTAGGGTAAGTAAAGTGTAACTTCCCTTGGTGATGTGCTCCTCTCAAGTGCACTAAAACTTAGACGAACAAAAAGGATTCCTATTGGTGTAAACAAGGGATGTTAGGAATTTGTGATATACTATGAGGCATGTGAAAAATAAATTATATGTTTAGATCTATACTATGGATATGAGTATTAGAGTAAAACCCCTCACACCACAATGTTTGTAAATAAAACACCATGTAACCCTTCAAGATAATACCTACGTAGTTTCAAAACTAACGAAACACAATTTATAAAACAATAAAAAGTAATGACAATTAAAGAGAAAATAAAGAAAAATATTTTTGTGTTTGAATTAGAAATTTTTGATTTTACAAAATCACAATTTTAACTGAAACCCTAAACTGTACAAAAATCAATAAACAAAAAGTAGTAAACTATGTACAATCAAGAACTAGAAATTGTAAGAGACATACACAATATTTTAGAAAATAGAGAGAGGTTATTTCAAAAAATTAGAGATTTAATATAACCCAACAATTAATTTGAAAATATATTTGTATTTAGTTACTTAATATATCACTTACTAAAAATATTAAATTATAAATTTTGAGTAATTTATGAAATACTTTTCCAATAAAAAAGAGTTTTTAAATTTAGTCTATATGAATAGAAAAAATATAAAATTTTTACAAATTAAGTTGTTTTGAACTCGTGATGAATCAAACAAAGTGCAATCATTATAGGGTAATAATGAATAAACCATAAAATATGAACAATGGAAAATATGTACTTATATAAAAATAGATAAGTATTTTTTAAATATGAGATAGTTTTTTAAAGAAATAAGTGAATTTAGAACCTTAAAATTAATTGTAAAATAGATGTCTATTTTTACTTATGCAAGTATTTACTAAAATAATAAATTACAATTTGTAAGTTGTTTGTGAAATATTTTAATGAGAAAAATTAGGTATTATATTATTTGTCTATGAAAAATAAAAACATTTAATGGTATTGAAAATAAATTTTAAATGAATCAAATATTATAAAAAGTCCATAGTGAGGAGCTAGGGTTTTAACAATGTTTGACAATATGCAAGTTCAACAAAATGTTTAAACTCTTTTGAATTAGAATAAATAAATTAAATAGAAATAAATTATAAAAAATAATATACAAAAATTTACTATAAAATATAATGGATTATTAAAGCTTTTAGTATGCTATAATAGTAATTTATAATGAGAAGTGTACACGTAGCTTACAATATGACTATTCACTGAACATATAGGTTGTTTTCAGGTTAGGTGTTGAGTAATAATATATTTTAATGTGTCACCATTAAAATAAAAGGGTCAACTTATATAAGGACAATTATACAAAAGGGGGAAGTGCATAGTGCACTATTGTTTGGATACTAAAACTTTGTCCTATTAGACATTGCATTAGACCTGGAAATTTAGGCATGTTTGCCTATGTCTTTATGCATCCTATATTTATAGAGATCCATAATTGATATGTGGATGACTTTTAAAATCATAATTATAATTAATGCATAGGAAAAAAATGGGAATTAATTGTAAAAAGGGGAATTAGGCTTAAGGGAGTAGTCGTGTTGGCCTCATAACACCATGTGTAATTGAGTGCTACCTACATAGTCCAAATGGGACTCAAGCCAATGTAGTTCTCCGTACTAAATGCATGTGTGAAATATTGGATGTAAGAATATATTTTATTTTGCCTATGAATAAACTTGACAAAATCATGAAAATGATGTATTTAACCTTAAGATTTATAAACAAATCAATTATTCAGCATGTATACAACTTTATATAGCTTTTGATCATTGATAGTAAGTGAAGTTTCCCTTAAAAAACACACATTTATATACAATTTTATATTTAAATTTAGGGAATCATTTAAATGTGAAGGAACTAATTAAAAATCACTAATGGTTGGAAAATAACTATTACTAACATAGAGACTTGAAAACCTTCTATAAGCTATGCTAGGATAAGTCCGCATTACAAGATAGGTCCATTATGCATCCTTGTCCATGTGATGTGGACTTTTTAAAAAGACCTAAAATGAACATAGAGAGAGGTATAAATAAATTAGGGATCCCATAGATATAATATGAGAAGATAAAACAATGACATAAAGAGTTTTTAAGAAGACGACAAGAGAGGGAAGAACAAGACTTGAGACATATCACACAAATAATCCATTCATTCATTAAAAATAATCCAAATAAGTAGAGTTATGTAAAAATATATATTTTTATAATATTATGCCATTTTTGTGTGTCTACATTGGGAAAATATTTAAATGAAATAAAACCCCACATCTATTATAAGGATTGAAAAGTAAAATTATCCAAGTATAATCTCAATGGAAGAAAAGAAAATAAAAATAGATGATGTTAGAGGTAAAATCCATAGAGAAGGGGGGGGTGAATAAGTGGTGGAAAAATATCTAATTCAATTTATAGACATTTATAAATACTTAAACATTTAATTCAAACATTCATGAAGCATATAAATCGTTCAAAGTAGTGAACAATGAACATAAGCAAGATCACATACACAACACAAGATCTACATGGGAAAACCTCTTGGGGAATAAAACCCCCTATCAATTCTAGAAAAAAATAGATTGCTATCCTATAAGATGATCACAAAAAAGAGACTGATCAATTCCTTTTGATCAGGAACCTTTGGTCAAGTCTTTCTAACCTACAACCTTGATCAAGTCCTCCTGATCAAATGCATTTAGTGAAACCCTATTTCACAAGGAGAAACTACCCCTAAGGAAGATCAAGTCCTTTATAACCTCCTTGAGAATAAAACTACCACATTGTAACTAATTTTTACAACACTTGATGATGGAACTCTTGATTATCTAACCCTTGTACAACTTCTCTCTTTCTCAAACAAACCTCTCACATAGGCAGATCTATTTTCAAAAATTCACACTATACTATCATCATGAACATGATCTATAGATCATACACATAATTATTAGTCTCCTTTTCTCATCAAACCAATAGTTGGGCACTCTCACTCTCCTCTAGTTTCCTTTGCTCTCTAATTACTCACATATACCAATCTCTTGCTTACCAAGTCAAGAACCCAACACATTTGGTTCCACTATATATAGAGAATTCATGAAATAATAAGATCATAATATTTCATTTCATCCACAAAACATGCCTTCACCTTTAAGGTATCTCATATGGGTCACACTTAAGCACAATCCCATTTTAAAATAGGCATAAGTCACTTTTAGGTCCTATGGAGGTCCATTCAGCTCTTTTGATACATATTCAAGTAATTTAAGAATACATAACCATTTTAAAAATAAATAGGTCCACTTCTTATGTCCCTTAGGACATTCTCAAATGGTCACAGTCACTAAAACATTCTTCTACTACAACCCAATTATCTCAAACACTTCTCAGTACAGATAATCAACAAGATTGATAACACAGTAAACTTTAAAACCTTTGTTCATACTTCATATGATTTGTCAAAACTTTAAAATGTAAAAAAATCATCCTCATAGAGTCTAAACAATTCCCCAATAGCCAATTAACCATGAAACATTTAAATAAAAGCTTCATAAGCTCAAGCATCCTTCTTAGGTCACTTGTAGAGCATATATGGAAACTTAGTCAACTTTGGAGCTCAATATCTTTGTCTATAAAAAATTACATATCTTCTAATCCATATAGATAGATGTGCCTTAGAGTCCTCTACATATTTTATTTTTAATTAAATAGAAAATTCATCTTATATCAAAATATATGGTTTAAAAACTAGACACTGGTGTTTACTTCAAAAATTCAAATAGCAATGGCCATAGTTAAACCTAGGAAACTTTATTCACATCTCGTGTCATCTCAACTTCAAATAAAATACACTCTATTGATCTTGATTTATATTTAATTCATAAACAATAACCTTTAGTCATGTTGACCTTATTTCATGTAATCTAAGAACTTTGACTCAATATACTCCATCGATCTCTATGGATCAACCCGGTCTTTAAAGATCAATTCTCACTGTTTGATCAAATCTGTGAATCCCCACTCCCTGTTGGATCTTTATCTTGTACCTTTGCATAGTCATTAAACATAATGCACCTATCTTCATCTCAATGAATCCTAATATCTTGGAGCCACATGCAACATTGATCTTTCTCAAGATTTAACACTTGAAAATTGACTAAGTATGGGGACCCTATCAATATGACTATGTAGCCATTTTTTATCTTTAATAACTTCTACTGTGCTTCGATGCAAGATCTCAAATTTGAGCCAAATAATATCCTTACATAGGATAATCCAAACATATAACAGAAAACTCTTAGAACCTTCATGCGTGAGAGATATAAATCCATTAAGGTGACTTCTCATAAACTTATGTCACAAAGCCAATCATGTCAAAATCTATTTGAGAGGCCAACTTTGCTCAATCATAACTTCTATTGTGCTTTTGTGGATGATCTCAAATTTAGTGTACATGAACTAGATCAAAACTAAACAAACCCATATGATCAGTTTATCTTAACACCTTCACATGTGCAAGATACAACACCATAAAATTTTTTACTTAACTCTTTTTATCACATTGCAAAATTGGCTATGGGAAAACATATTCAAAATGCTTGGGAGCCCAACTTTGCACATCCATTACTTTTGATGTGCTACATCACATGATATAAAAATTATCACAAATAAACTAGGTCCAAAAATAAATAAACCCAATTAATCACCTCTTCTTTAATCATCCACATGTATAAATGTTGACCTCATCAACATTCTTACTCAGCTCTTTCTAGCCAACTACAAATTTGGCTAAGTATGGGGAAAAAAATGAAATATGTCTTAGAAGCCAAATTTGTACCCTCATATCTTTGACCATGTTTTAATGCATGAATTGAGATCTAGTAAATAAAAACTAAGGAATATTATGATCACAACCATATGACCATCTCCCCTTGACTCATTCACATGTTGCAATAGTGATGCCATCAAACTGCCTACTTAGATTTTCTGCCATTAGACCCAAATTGTAAAGATGAAAACTATGGATAACTAGATGAAAACCAATTATGCACAAAAGCTCAAAAAAGCATAGATAACATCTTACATACCTATTTCACATGTTCCAACCACCATAATCATCCTTAACATCTTTAATCATGCCAAAATTGAAGAACAACCAAGCCAACATAAAACACACTAGAACAAGCACATTGTACACTTTGTCATTGTTACTTGGGATATCAAAGCACTTCATCCACTCACTAGAATACCTTTATGACATCATTATTTCATCATTTAAAAATATCCAAAAACATCCCCCTTTGTCATTTATGTCAACAAACATCATGTATAACAATATACATCTCACCTTATCTCTCTTCAAAGTACTCCCACAATAGGAACTTTTCCCCCCTTTGACACAATGACAAAGTGGGAAAAATATGATCTTGAGGACCTAAAAATAATATAAAAATAGGAAAATACCATCTTAAAATATGATACAAAATCCCCCTTACCTTGAGTGAACCACTTCTTGTCTTGACAACTTCCTCTTGCTCTATGCCAATACTCTCTTCAACCAAGCACTGCAACCAATGAAGAAAGAATACTCAAAACATTAAAATATAATGGAACATACCAAGAGACATCTAATAATGACTCCCCCTAATATTTTTAAGCCATTGCACCATTTGAACATCTTTAGATCTCCACACATAATGAAGACTCACCACACAAACTTACTAGCCCTCTGTCTTGAGACACTTCCATGACCATAAATAGAGAAACATACCACTTTAACAATTAGGAAACATGTTTAAAAAAAAGTTGAGAACTCACCTTGAATACATTCATGCTTTTCCCTTTTGGAGAAACTAAACAAAAGTACTTTTCTTCTCATTAGGCCAATCTAGTCCTCTTGTAACCCTACCTGGAACTTGTAGAGCCCATAAATTTTAGTAGAGAAATTTAGGACCTAAAACTTCATATCTATATCACTCTCATATCACCCTTTAAGGACACCAATTTTCATCACCAAGATCATCCTCTACAACACACTTCCTTTATAAACCTATTAGCTAATTAGGCCTCCACTATGACATAAACAAGAATAAATTGAGAACCAAAAACCTTCAAAATTCATGAATCTTGATTTAAACACCGATTTGGCCCATTAAACAAATTAAGAATACTCAAACCTCAATTCATAAGGCATACGACTTTTTTAGGTGAGCCTAAAACCTTAGAATCTCAAAACAAACAAAGTCAACATAGTACCTTCCAGTCAACATCCACCTCAAAAACTTATTATACACCTGGAGACAACAATTACATACTTTTGGACCAAGATTTAATCTTCCACATCATTGGGAAGCTTGACTTATTAAAACCCATTTTATGACTTGTAAGCTCTTAAGCACAAACTGGGAAACCCAAGAGCTAACAAAAATATCTAAATTGACTACAACATACCTTTATACCACAAAACCACCTGAACCATGCTAGAATAAGGACAACAAAGCTTTCTACTAAAAAAAATTACCTTGAAAAATCATAAATCCATCTTTGCCAATTGGGAATCTTCAATCTGACCCTGTAGACTGTTCTAACTAAAAAACACCACATCAACACTTGCTTCTCCAATTAAAAGGATTCTCTTAAGAAGCATAGATAGAGACACCCTCTATACCTTAATGATATAAATAAAATACAAATCTTCATATTCCTCTTCCTAATTTCTTATATGATACTAAGATTTCTTCTTCTTTTTCTTTGGCTTTAGAGAAACAACTTCCTCAACTACTACAACATTCTCCTTTTCTTCTATGATTGGATTATCAATACATGGAGACAACATAGATTCATGGCATACCTATTTATCTAAATAATCTTACTTTTAACTTGGATTCTAATCATTAGGCACTTATTTAATAATAAAAATATGTTCACTTGGATCCATACTTACCTTAGAACTAGCCTCAACCAATACCTCGGTCTTCTCCTTGAGATAAGTCTCTTTGTTCTCAACATGAGCAGAAAATCAGACCAATTATGAATATTTAACTTAAGAAGCATTATATATCATATCAAATAGGTTAATTAGACCTAAAGCCTCATCATGACTCATACTTACCACCTTTGGTCTCCATGAGTTCACTTACCTTTTGTCTTGTACTCTAGGAACCTGATAAAACCTATTCTATCTTGTAGGCCTTTTCTTGAAGAATCTATAAATGTGACCTTTATGTTCACAATTGAAGCAAACCATACTTTTTGTAAAAAAACTCTTTCTACTTTTTTAGATTTGGACAATATCTTGTAATGTGTCCTAGTTCATAACAACTATAGCATTCAATATCTCTTGAAGGAAACTCAGCTTGTGTTGCCTTAAATGGAAAACATTTTTTAAAGTATCCAACCTCATGATAGTTTAGGCACTCATCCTTAAAACTTTTGAATGATGATCCCAATCATAGTTTTAATAAAATTCATTCTTAATAGGTCTTTTACATTCTCTATATCTATGCCCAAACTAATTACAAGTATAACAATAACCATTGAAATTTGATTACCTCATGGTATTTGGTTGTCTAATCTATTTAGTATTCATTATGTTAGCATATTCATTCCTTGTCTGATGATTTATCTTCAAAGGCTTCTTGTCCTTTCTCACATTAATCTTCATCTTGTCTTGAGTTGAAGTCTCTGGTTCTTCTTTGTATCCAACTCCACTCTTATCATTTGCATGATTTTGATCATTCAAAATGTTGTCTAGATCACTTGAGCTCTTTTCAAACCTCACAAATGATAATAATTTATTAGATACCTTCTCTAACTCATATTTTAATGACTTATTTCAATTCCATACCTTTGACATTCAACTTCTTTGGATTTTAAGCTTGTAAATAGGATTTCCAATTGATAACTGAGATGTTTTCCCATATCTTCATGCTCCTGGTAATCTTGATCCATTCTTGTATAAAAAACACTAAATTATTCATCAAATTCCTTGAGTTTATATTTCATGTTATTATTGTTCTTCTTCTCAATCTTTAGTTCTTCATTAGCATTAGTCAATGCAGTCTCATAGTCCACCTCATCTTCATCATCATCTAAATCACTCCAAGTAGACACCTTTTGATGTTATCAATTTCCTTCCTTAGCCATGAACAGAGATTCATCTTCACCAGAACCATCATCTTCATGATTATATTCTGAGTCACTATCTTCACTCTCATTTGATGAGTTATAATCTTCTTTGGTTTACAGACTCTTCTTGTTCTCGAAGTACTTCTTGTTATCAAACCTTCTGAATCCATTCTTTATTTTATTAGACTTGAAATATATCTTTCCATCATCATGATCTTGATCATGATTTTCATCTAAATCCTTCTTATACTTATGAGGGCACTTATTAGCAAAATGTTCAATATCACCATAATTGAAGCATTCGAGGGGTAGCTTACCTTTATACTTGCTTGAACATGTTCTTAATTTCCTTGAAATAAAAGCAATTAGTTCATCCTCATCTATGTCAAGAATGTCATCCTCTTTGAGTTTCTTACCTTGAAACTTCTTTATCTAATTTTTAGTCTTGAAATCTACTTCCTTCTTTGGAGGTATATCATCATTCTTACTCATCTCAAAAGGAGTAAGGGTGACATGCAATTTATCCATCTTCAACTGAGTAAGATCATGACTCTCTTCTATAGAAGCTACTTTTGGATCAAATTTTGGGGATAAAAAACTTAATACCTTTTGAACAACAATAGTCTCTTCAAAATTCTCTCCAAGACCTCTTATGATGTTCAAAACCTCATCAAATTTTTGTAGAAAGGATGCCATAGTATCATCTTCATTCATCTTGAGACTTTTAAATTGTCTTCTATGAGTGTACAACTTAGCAAGCTTTACTTTTGAATCTCATTCAAAAATAGTCTTCAATTTATCCCATATTTCCTTGGTAGATGTGTAATTAATTACTTTGGTTAACTTAGTTTCTATAAGACCACAAGCGATGGCATTCATTTCCATAGAGTTATTCTCAAATAGATTCTTATTTAAAACACTAGATGAAGGAATAGAGAATAACATAAACATCCACAACAGATTGCCATACATTAGATCCAAGGGACATAATGTATATCCTCATCTTGGCACTTCAAAAAGCATAATTGGATCCATTGAACATTAGTATGCTTATTATAGAAACCACCTTGAATATTTTGACTATCCATTATACCTTGGATCACCTTCAAGCTATCAAGCTTTTGCCAAAGGACCTTACTTTGATACCAATTTTTAGAGGTAAAATACACTAAGAAGGGGGGGATGAATTAGTGGTGGCAAACAATTCAATTAAATTTTTAGACCTTTGCAAATACTTAATCATTTAGTTCAAACATTCATGAAGCATATAAATCATTCATGGTAGTGACCAATGAACATAAGCAAGATCACATACACAAGACAAGATATATATGGGAAACCCTCTTGGGAAATAAAACCCACTCTCAAGCCTACACACACTTGGGATAATATCCTATAAGATGATCATAAACAAGAGACTGATCAAGTCCTTCTGACCTATAAACTTTATCAAGTCCTTCTAATTAAAGGTCTTTAGTGAAACCCTATTTCACAAGGAGAAAATACCCCTAAGGAAGATCAAGTCCTTTAGACCCTTATTGAGAAGAACACTCCCACCTTAGAAATGATGTCTATAACACTTGATGATGGACCTCTTTATTATCTGACCTTTGCACAACCTCTCTCTCTTTCTCAAACAAACCTCTCACATAGGCAAATCTCTTTGCAAAACTTCACACTATAAGAACACTATATTATCATTAGGAAAATGATCTATATATCATACACAGAATCCTTAATCTCTTCTAATGATTAACAGAATATCTAGGCACACTTAATTTCATTTACTTTCCTTTGCTCTCTAATTATTCACACATACTAATCTCTCACTTACCAAGTCTATAACCCAATACATTTGGTTCCACTATATTAGAGAAATTATGAAATAATAGGATAAAAATATTTCATGTCAGACAAAAAACATGCCTTCACCCTTAAAGCATCTCATATGGGTCACACTTAAGCTCAATCCCCTTTTAAAATAGGCCTAAGTCACTTTTAGGTACTATAGAGATCTATTCAGCTCTTTTGATACATATCTCAATAATTTAAGAATACATGACCATTTTAAAAATACATAGGTCCACTCATTATGTCCCCTAGGATGGCCTAAAATGATCAAAATCACCAAAACATTCTTCTACTATAACCCAATTAGCTCAAACACTTCTCTGTACACATAGTCAACAAGATTGAGACCACAGTCAAATTCAAAACCTTTGTTCATACTTCATATGATTTGTCAAAACTTCAAAATGCATATAGAGAATCCTCATGGAGTTAAAAAAATTCACCAATATCTAATTCACCATGAAACATTGAAATGACAACTTCATACACTTGAATATCCTTCTCAAGTCACATGTAGAGCATATGCAGAAACACAATCAATTTTGGAGCTCAATATCTTTGTCTGTAAAAAATTCTAGATATTCTAATATATATAGATAGATGAAAATTGCAGTCATCTACACATTTGATTTTCATTGCAATAGCAAATTCATCTTATATTTAAATCTATGGTATAAAAACTAGACACTGATATATCCTTTACAAATTCAAACAATGGTCACAATTAAACCTTAGAAACTTTGTTCGCATCTCATGTCATCTCAAATTTAGATCAAATACACTCCGTTTATCTTTATTTATCTTTAACACATAGGTGCCAATGCTTAGGTATTAACCTTTAGTCATGTTGGCCTCATCTCATGCAATTTGGGAACTTTGACTTAATACACTCTGTTGATCTTTACAAATCAACTTGGTCTTTAATGATCAATGCTCACTGTTTGATCAAATGTATGAACACCCACTTGTTATTGAATCCTTATCCTATACCTTTGCATAGTCATTAAACATCATGCACCTATCCTCATCTCATTTAATCTTGATATATTGGATCCATGCACACCATTGATCTTGCTCAAGCTTTAACACTTGCAAAAATGACTATAGGGACCCTATCAATATGCCTAAGTAGCCATTTTTGTTCCTTAATAACTTTTACTATGCTTTGATGTAGGATCTAAAATTTGGACTTGATGATCTAATTACATAAGAGAATACAACCATATAATAAATAAATCTTGTAACCTTCATGTTTTTGAGATATAATGACATTAGAGTTCCTTCTCATAAACTTCTCTCACAGAGCCAATCATGTCAAAATCTATCTGAGAGGCCAACTTTGCTCAAGCATAACTTCTATCATGATTCAATAAATGCTCTCAAATTTAATAAAAATGAACTAGGATTAAAAATGAAAAAAATGATATGATAATTTTCTCTTGACACCTTCACACGTGTAAGATACAACACCATCAAAATTCTTACTTACCTCTTTCTACCACATTGCAAAATTAGCTATGGGAAAACATAGTCAAAATGCATGAGAGCCCAACTTTACACATCCATAAATTTTAATGCATTACATCACATGACCTAAAATTTAGTGAAAATAAAATAGGTATAAAACAAAACAAACCCATATGATCACCTTCTCTTGAAATATCCACATGTGTAAATTTTGACCTCATCGACATGCTTACTCAGCTCTTTTTAGCCAACTACAAATTTGGCTAAGTATGGGAAAAATAATGAAATCTATCTTATAAGCCAAATTTTCACCCTCATATCTCTAATTTCACTTCAATGTATGACTTGAGATATGGTTCATAACAACTAGGGACTATTATGATCACAACCATATGACCATCTCTCCTTGACTCATTCACACATGATAATGGTGATGCCATCAAACTGCTTACTCAGATTTTATACCACTGGACCCAAGGTATCAATATGAAAACTATAGATAGTAAGATGAAAAGCACTTATGAAAACAAGCTTTAAAAGAATAGATAACATATTATGGACCTCTTTCACATTTTTAGCCACCATACTCATCCTGAACATCACAAAATTGAAGAATAAATAAGCCAACATAAAGCACACTAGAACAAACACATTGCACACTTTGTCATTATTACTTGGGATATCAAATCAATTAATCCACTCACCAGGATACCTTCATGACATCATTATGACACCACTAAAAAATATCTAATAGATGGGCCTCAATCTAAAAGAGATAAATCTCAAGAAATATTAGTTCTAGTCTAGTGTGTAGAATGGGAGATGAGAGAGATCAATAAATAAATCTAAAAGGAAAGATGAGTTACTTACACATCCTTATTATGTGTGCCAAATTTACCTAATACCAATTAGGTGAGGGGGATGTGTGTAATAAGTGTAGAGGGAGCTATATGTGAATGTAAATGCAAGATTCCATACAAAAATAAAAAAGAGGTGTGACATGTCATAAATCTAGGGTAAATTGAATTTATCATAATAAGAAATTCACAACTAATATATAATTTAGTAACAGAGTGAGGTAAGAGTGAGATGTAGTTTGAGGAGCCATTACTCATGTAGGGTTATTGTAGATGGTTGTGGAGTGCCTTTGGGAAAAGGATGAAGCATCCTACTACGTACAATCCTATGAGTCTATCATTTTTAGGTATAAATAAGTTACTAATTTTGAGATATAATATGCACAGAGGATAATGAGTAGATCTGGTCAGTCTCAGACTAGGAATCATGTTACAGGTGTCTCATGCTAGTTTTTTCATCATTCATGACCACCACCACTAGGACCATTAGGGCCATAAGGGCCTCCTCTAGCTACAGGTGCAATGGACACATACATCTAGAGTTGATCATAGGGACCTTGAATTTTTGACATTTTAGCATATTATGAGATTATGGCATATATCATTATATCGGCATACTTATGTATTTTGGAAAAACCATCATGATAAATATATATCCTCTATGCATATGACATTTGAGATACATTGAAATTCATTTTTGGGTCCTTCAAGGCTGATGTACATGTATATGATATTTATTTGATAATATGATGCAATGCATATTATCTTGATTTATCTCATGTTTAGCATTTGATTAACATTATGGATGTTTAAGATTGTTTATGTTTATGCTTATGCATGTTTTGTTCATGTATTGCTCATGCCATGTTTATGAGATGTTTTGTTAATTATCATCTGATTATGTTGTATGACTCATATGCATGCCTATTCAAAGATACACATCTAGATAAACACATAATAAATCATTTGTTTCTCTTATTTATTACTCATAGATTTAGGCATGTGTTTGGGTATTTGGATGGTTTGATGTATCAAAGAATTACTTATATTGCATTGATAGAATAGACTATGTGTGCACATTTTTGTTTTATCTTGTGATATTATGCATGATAATTATGAATAATTAAAATGACAATATATACTCTAAGCATGGAAAAATTGATTTAAATGTAAATATAAACAACCTTGGAATAAGATATGATTAACCAAATCATAAGTGTAAATATAAAAAAATGAATTAAATGTAAGATTAAATATAAAAATTCACAACCTAGGTACATGATATTGATAATCAAGACCTAAGTGCAAACAAAATGTAATAATTATAAGGCAATTGAGAAATAAAAAGGCCAAAAGGGAAAAAATAAAAACACAACAAATAAAAAAATAAACAAAAAGATAAAAGCAAACAAAATAAATGAATATATAAAAATAAACAAAAAAAAAAAGATGCAAATAAAAACAAACAAAAGACCAATAAAAAAAATAACAAAACAATAATAAATAGAACACTGACAAAAAACATGTGAAAAAACAATTAAATAAACATAAATAATTAACAACAAAACAATAATAAACAAACAAAACAATGAAACACACAAATAAAACATTAATAAATAAAAATAAACAAACAAATAGATAGGATAAAAATAAATAATATAAACTAGACAACATAAAGAAAAAAATAAAGAGAAATAAAACAAACAAACAAAAAACTAAAAAAAAACATAATAAACAAGGAAAAAAACAACCAAAACAACTAAACAATCCAAAACAAATAAAATGTAGTAAACAAAATACTCTATACACACATAAACAAACAAGCAAAGTTAAACAAATAACAATACACAAACAATGTTTAATCACAATGCTAGTGGAAATAGAAAACAAATTGTTTATATATGTTTAATAGAGGTGTTACTATTGGTGACAGGGTGACCCCTAAGCTAGGTAGCAATGACACATGTAAAATAACACAAGTACAAAAGACACAAGGTCTCCCCTAGACTATAGGAAAATAATGATAAAATTAAAATGATAAACATTTCCCCTACGCTATATGAGACAATGAAACAAGTAAGATGACAAATATTACCCCTACGTATAGGAGACAATGACATGAATAAGATGGAAAAAATAACATTACTCCCAGGCTAGAGGAGACAATGAAACATAAAAACAATATGAGGGGAATAAAATAAAATAAAGGGATAGATGAGCTGACTCTAGATGCACTAAGTGGACATTGCCTACATAGTTCTATGGACATAAGATCTAATGTGAACTTCAAGCCAAATATATTTCTCTTAGGATATAAGATATAATAAAAATGATTGAACAAAAAACATGATTAATGTGTAGAGGAAAATAGAAATTATCTCACAAAATAGTGAGTGTGTGAGAAAAGATGGGATGACATTTCATAATCATTAAAATGTCAACACAAACAAATTGCATAAGTGAAAGAGTATGGTTTAGGTTAAAACCACACTAAAAGTTAAGAGATAAGTATCCATAAATGAAGTGAATTGGTAATTCATAGTGTATACTACATCTAAGGCATGGAATGATAATGAGATTACAAAATATCAAGAGTGTAGGTAATGATTACTCATAAAATAGCTACAGTGTTCAAACACAAAGTATTCAAAAAATGATGAGAGCATATGGATAAGGCAAATAAGGATGGGGAAAATAAATGACAAGTGGTTACTCATGAATATTTGGGATTCCCATAATCCTTAACATAAATAAATGGTTGAAAAAATAAAATAAGGTGAGGCCAAGCTAATCGGATATACCCCATGTATCTAAGTGTTGCCTACATAGTCCATGTGGACCTCAAATCGATGTAATTCTCTTAAAAATGGGAATAAAAAGACTAAGGTGGTTTAGAAATGAATTTGAATAGATAAAATGGCCCATCCCAAAAAAATTTGATGGATTTATATCTTGTGTGGAAATTCTAAGCCAATTTTCTTTATTTTGTGATTTTTAAGATATTTTAAAATTTTATAAATGTTTTTTGAATTTTACAAGCATCTTAAATCAATCAATAATTATGATATAAAAAATGATCCAACTTGTAAAATTTTGAGAGCGTGGCTTAGGTTGCTCATAAATGATGAGAACATTCAAACTTAAAATGCTCACAAAATGAAAAGAACATGGCTTAAGGGTGAGTGAGCTGACCTCAACATGAATCTAGCCCTACCTACATAGTCCAAATATACTTAAAGTCACTATAGTTCTTCCTACAAAAAATATGTCTGAATAAGTACCAATAAGTTTATGTATGGGAAAATTTCAAGGTAAATGGAAACAATAATGACAAGATGATGTGATAATGCATGGTAAAGGTTTTGTTCCTAATTTTCCCACAAGTGATTATAATTAGTAGCATGAGATTCGAACGTAACAACAAATGAAGGATGTAATTTCCAGGACCACTTTTTATGCCTATTTTTGACACCCCTCTTTTTATTTTATAAAACCAAGTGTATTAAGTGGTTTTGTCATATTAAAGACTTATGTTGTGACATCTAAAACTATTGGTACAGGGGTCTTAGTTCATTATATCATTTTAATATTCATTATTATGTCAAATTTTTATTATGAATACTAAATTTAATGAAATTATTACTCGACATTATTAAATTTTTTCAAAAGCATTAAGTGGATTCAATGAAGACATTCAACATATACATAAATTGGTAGAAAAATAGTCTATTTGATTTGTGAATATAATGCTTAGTGGTCATAAATTTTAGAGGTATTGATGATTTGATGCCTAGATTGATAGATAAAATGTTATTTACAATCATGATGCCATACATGGAATGATTTTTATTAACATTATTTATATTGGATGATTTTATAAGTTGTAATGGTATTTTGATTTATTAAATCAAATATATAACTATGGATTATTTAATTTAAATTTGAATATAACTATTGATAATTTGGTTTAAATTTGAATTATTTAAATCTAAAGGTTTTTGAACCTAAAGACCCAAGGGTCAAATTTTAGTGGGATTAGGTGGTAATGGTAATAAAGGATAAAGGTGGAAAAATAAAAACCTAATAGTGACCTAGGTGATTAATTCACTTAGGGCTCAAAGCAATGGTTTGAGATCATACTAGCTAATAGTTTTGTGTATTTAATGCCTTGGAGATATGGTGATTATATTGGGGATTGGTTTTAAAATCAAAAATTTTATGGCATTTAAGTCTATGTACATGCATCATTTGAAGGAATTTAGAAACAATTTTGGTGTAAACATTAGTCATGATTAATTTAGTAGAGTTGTTAAAAAGGTTTAGATACAGTTGGCAACAAGGTACTAACAACTTCAGTATCCAATGTAATAGAAACACATAATGTAGATAGTTATTTTGGATACTAAAATATATAAAAGGTCATTTTACACTGCTAACCATCATTGTGGATAAATGTTACTACTGAAGCCACATTCTAGAAGCAAGGATAAATTTTGGAAAACTTGTATATTAGGTACAAATTTTGAATCTTATCACATTTAGTATATGTTTTTGCATGATAAATGATGATTCAAATTGTTTTATGAACATTTACATAATATTTACAATGAAATTTTGGTTGTTTAAAGCACATAGTGTTTAGTTAAAATTTTTATGTGGGAATTAAGTACAAACTTTTACTATGTATTATTTATCTATTTGAAAAATGATTTCAATACATGCACTATTTTACTAGGATTGTAAAATGAAAAGATGAATTTTGGTTTTGGGAAGTTGTAAGGTTTTTTTGGTGGCTGGTAAATATGGATAATAATGAACATTGCATGACTATTCTTCTTTTTAGATGAGTATTGAGTTTTTAGATATAAGTTTAGTTTCTGTCTAGTTGTTTTGAAAATGTAAATGACAAGTAGACATGACAAATAGATGTTGCATAATGATTTTTGTTTCTGGACAGTGTTGAGTTTTTGGATAAGTTTGGTTTTTTTGTATATAAAGTTCAATATAGTTTAAATTTTATGATTTGATAACACACATGAATCTTAGGTGATTGTTCATTTTTTTCTTACTTGTAAGCCTTAAAAAGGAAAATATGATTGTTTTGAATGACGATTAAGTTATAATATGAAAAATATACTTTGTTCAAAGTTTTTGTTTCCTTAATATGAATAAATTTGGGTTGAAGATAATCTATTGATTTATCCTGGTTAAATTTTTATGAAGCCAATATGGGAAGGTTATGTTCTTTAGTTTAATGATGTCATACTTTTAGTTTAATTTTATTTTAACAATCAATTTCAAGGCAAAAAAAATATGAATATCTATATTAGATCAGTTAGTAGTGTTTGTTAGATATTAGTTTCTAAATGAAAAATCAGTTGGTTTTGAGCAGAGTTTGTTTTATTTTGAATTCACGAGGGAAAAATATTGATCATTTATCTAAATAATGTTGATATGTTGATTTTCAAATTTCAATCTTTTATTAAAATTTATATACCTTCAAATATAATTTTATATGTATTTGACATATATTAAAGAATAGTTTCAATACAAGTAATAAGGTTTTTGATTTGGTTCATATTTTAGATATGCCAAGTTGGACACCTCTTCATTATAATAACTCTCGTGGTAATATTTGGAGAAATGATTAGAGTTGGGATAGGGAAGATTCACCTCCTCATATATTTTCTACTAGAGAACACTATATTAGAGGTAGGAGGCCTGGTATGAATTTTTGTAGACCTTTCAATAGAGGAACCCCTATGTTAATTCATTTCAATGCCTCAGATCCTATGTTTTAAAATGTTCTTGATGTTTTTCCATTCAATCCTACAAACACTCAAGGAAACCAAGGATTAAGAAGGCCTCATTGGAGAAATTGTCCTCTCAGATGTGGAAATCTAATTGATTTGACTTAACACATGAAAATTGTCCTAAAATTTGAGCATATTTAAATTTTCCACCATTTTTCATAGCACCATCAACCTTTGCCTTTAAATTGTAGAAAATTGCCAAATTACATTCTCAAACCTTAGTACCTATCAATATCAAAAGTCCATCCCATGAGCTTATTAATCTAGTTTAGACTTGTTCTAAGTTGAATCTCATAGATTTTCTTTCACATTTACTTGAAGGAAAAATGTCATTACCTCTCAACCATAATAAATGAGAGATAAGTCCCTCAACTTCACCAAATATCACCAAGATGGTTAAGAAAGTCAAGATGGAGGTCGATGATGAAGATAATGAAGATGGTGTCAAGTTGATAAAGTTTCTTACTACAACAATGTATTATACAGAGTATCTAACTGATAATGGATATCTGTTGATTGAGATGCTATCAGATTATGATGACAAGTAAATGTTGAGTGATCTTTAATTTTATTATTTTGATACTTTTAGATACTTTATATGCTATAATACTAAATAAAACTTTATTTTGGGATTTGATAGTGGTTAAAACATTTAAATAGTATATAAATTTTGGTGTGGAACATACAATTTTTTTATGGATAATGCATATGGTTTAATGTTAGATGCATTTAATCTTAATTTAAATTACTTATATTATTTTAAATGTTTTAACATTAAATGTTTATTTTAGATTATTGTGATGTCTAAGGACCCCCACCCATTTAGAGTCTATCCCCTTTGGTCTATTAATTTTTTATTTTGATCTTAAGAATTGTTTAAATTTTTAAATAAAGTTAAGTTATAACTAAAATTTAATTGATTTTATTAAATTCAATGAGGAATTAATTAATAACTAACTAAAGTTAGTTATAACTTATTCCTCAACCATATATTAAGGAAATGATTATAAAATAAGATCAAAGGGACATATGAAGGGAGGAATATTACACAGGTATTTTTGAAGACTAATTTATTTCAAAGATTATCATTATAATCTTTTTTGTGCAACATCTTTGAGATAGATAAAATTTTGCAAATAGATTAAGGACATATTCTCTGATAGTTAAGTAATATGATTAATTAGCATAGGTATATCTAAGTTTCATGTTTAGTTTATAAATTAATTATTTGGAAGCTATTAGGTTTAATATCTTATGGTGATTGTAGATTTACAGTCATATAAGCAAAATCCAAACTACTTGTCCCAAATACTAATGAATACTTCATTGTATATGACATGTTGTTTATCCATTCAGATTGTATTGGTTATTATATCAAGTATTTATGTACTGAAAATATTGTTTCTCAATAAAATTTAGTTTATCTTTGCTAAGATGACTCTTTTCTAAGACTCACAATCTATTTATTTTTATTTTTGTTTATTTTGTTTAATTTAATTTAATTTAATTTAATTTAATTTATTTGTTTGTTTAGTTTAGGTAACTATTTTTACTTTAGATTAATTAGTTATTCTTATTAGATTATTGTCTTTAGCTAGTTTAGATAATTGTGTTTTCTTAAATCTTTAGTCTTTTTCTTAAATAATTAGATCTTATTTGATAGTTTAGAATATTATAATTTTAAATATTTAAGTTTTATGTTTTATGTTATTCATTTATTTTCTTAAATAAGTTTAAGCTTAATTCAATATTAGAATAGAGTTAGTTTCAATTATAGTTTCTCTTCAATTTAGACTAAATCAAGTTTTATTAGAGTGTTAAATATTTTATTTAGTTTATTTTTAGATTAGATTTAGGTTAGTATCTATTTTTTTGATTTAGTTGTTTATTGTTACCTTCTTTAAATTTAGTTCTTTGTGTGATTATGTTAATTTTTATATCAATTTTTTTCTTTGTCATTTATTATAATATATTATTCTTATCTTTTAAGTCTTTTTATTTCTTTTCTTTTGATATTTTTTGAGTAAAACATGAAGATTCCAAAGCATTTGATAAAACATAAATATTTATAAAGAACATAAATCTTTCCTTCAATAAATTATCTTGTTCATAGATCTTCTCTATTGAATAGGTTAGATTATATACTCACATCTATTTGTTTCATCTAACTTAAAGAGAATATTTGATTTCTAAATTTATAATGAAGTATTTATCAATATTTAGTGTACTTATTATTTCTCATAATATTTAAAACCTTTTTGTACATCTTTTAGATCCTTTATGACCTTTTAGACCTTAAATATTAGACTGGTTCAATTCTACTTTAACCTTTGAAATAGGCAAAATGGATGATTTATTGACATGATATTTTTGATCATAACCCAATCATTTAACATGTAATCGATATTGCTAAAGATCAGGTTGACATCGCTTCTAGTCTGACTCATTTTAATTAGTAAAATAAGCCTTATAATTTACATCATATAATTTAAGTAATTAGCAAAGAATTAGAAGAAGCAAAAACTATTAACATTCACACAAATCTTACACATAAAATGCAAAATTATATTAAAGAAAATAATCATAAAATTAGGCTTGAGTTTGAAGAGATTTTGTGTACTAATCCTTGACCTAGAACTCATTTTATTTTATATTACATTCATCCTAAATATTCTATTACTCATATTGATCATAATATAAATCAACCTGATCAAGCGATTAAATCAATTGAAAATTTAGATGGAGGAAGAACAAGCATAACATTAGAGGGTTTGAAAATTTAAAACAATAGAAATCAAGCAGAAAAAACTAATGATGAAAATGATTTAGATGAAAAAATTTCTCAATCCCTAGCCAATCCTTTGATTCATATAAATCCAATCAATATTGGTGCTCATCTAGGTAAGTTACCTTCATTAAAAGGACTCAATATCCAGAAGTTTTCTAGAAACCGTAGTGAGCCATGGGAAGATCACTTAGATACTGCCAAATTAGTTTGCACTACCATTGGTATTATTAATGAAAATATTTCTCTTAGAGTTTTCTCACAGACTTTGGAATGTAAATCATATCAAGCATTTATTTATCTTCTAGAAAGAGTTATTATCACTTGGAAATATATTAATTATTGGTGTGACTTATGTTTAGTTAAACCAAAAAATGATTTATATATATTCAATGAATTGGTTAATATTTCAATTTATGTAGGTGAAATCATTTATGGGTTCATAAGTAGATTTACTAGATTACACTAGAAAATTCCACATGATGTAAGACCATCTAAAAAGTTATCAATATTATATTTTTGTAATATTTTACCTTTAAAGTATAAAATGTCTATATATGAAGAATAAACATGTTATGGATTATGATGAAACTGTAACTTTCTATATAGAATATAAAAATAAATTAAAATGAGTTTGTTATAATGATATAACTATAACGGTGTAAATTTAGATAATACAATTTTTTAAAAGCTATTCATACTTTGAGTAATGAGCTGGTTATCATCAAATATCAATTAAATGATAATCCATCTTCATTAGATAAGTCGTGAATCCTTTAAAAAAATAAAATCAAAGAAAAGGTTATTTATTGCAATGTTTATGAACTAGATCATGATCCAAATAAGTGTATAGCTATTTAAAAATTCAAAAGATATATTCAAGGAAATGAAGGTATATCAATTGATCTAGTTGACAATATAAACATGTTTGGGATCAGTGAATATTTAGATGACATCAAAACTACAAATGCTTATGTTTTTAATGTTAGACAAAAAAAATTATTCCAATTATAATACAACTAAAAATAATCAATACTCTTTTCAAAATAAAGATAAAAGTAAGAATATATAAAATGATACATTAGATAATGCTACAATGAATTCTAAACATAATGATCCTTTATCCACAAATTTTAATAAGCCTCAATACACTCCTTATAAGCCTAAAAATTATATGCATATACATCATCTAGATGTAGGGTCTTATAATATCATTGATGATTTATCTACTTTAAAAATAGGTTTTTCATTATTATAGGCCACTGGTTTGCTAGGACAACTTGATAAAATAATGAGGCTATTAAAAAATCAAATTCTAAAGATGTTTTAAGATTTTAGGAAGAAAAAAAATGAACAAAGTTAGTCATTAGTTTTTAAAGATATATGATCCTCCTATAGATTACATACCACCTTTTTATATATATAAAAATTGTTAATAAAGTCATACATAACTGCATTTTAGATACAAGTGCATCAAATAATATTAAGACAAAATTTATCACTGATCAATTAGGTATCTCTTATGAAATGGATAATAGGAAGCTCACACATTTTGATTCACACCAAACAGAAAGTTGTGGTGAGTTTCAAGATGTTGTGATTAAAGTTGCACAAAATGAAGGATCAGATATATGACTAACATTTAAATTATAAATATACATAGCAGTTATGTAATGCTTTTAGGTAGATACTTGTCTAAAGCAATTGAAACCTTTGTTGGTAAGGACACTACTTGGGTTTCAATTGGAAATGAAATTCCTTCTATTCAAAAAAATAATGGTTTAGTAATCTTATTGATTTTATACCTCCTACTATGCTTATGTTGAAATGGGAACTGGTACATATGAGTTACTAACCCTTGATGAACCTAAAAAATAATAACAAAATAGTTTTTTAGGAGTGATTTATGGACCTTATATTTTGATGGTACTCATTCACAAGCTAGTTGTGGTGTAGGAATTTGTCTCATTTATCCTATAGGTAGAATTTTTTGTTATGCTTATAAATTATATTTTGATGCTACTATTAATACAACATAATTTTAAGCCTTATGTCTTAGTTTAGAAAAGGCTATAGAATTGAATGTTAAAAAATTAGAGGTCTTTGATGATTCTAAATTAGTTATCAAACAGACAATAAAAACTTATAAAACAAACCAAACTTGTCTTCATTGATATATTCAAAAAGTTTGGCCCTCAAAATTTTTGAAGATTTTAATATCACTCATATACTTAGGGAATTTAATATACGAGTTGATAAACTTGTTGTTTTTGCTGCTAACCCTACCATGAGTGACATAACACATGTTGTTGAGTGTTTATTTTTAGACCTAAAATTATTGAGTTAAATGAAGATTATCCTATTTTTTATTGTGATGAACATATTGATGAGTTTATTAAATCAACTATTTTGATAATGATGATTATGTTCTCTACTATGGAGACTATTTGAAGTTGAATACAAATAAGTTACTAGCTAGTTTAGTGAGTTTAGAATCCATGTTTACCTCAAATGATCAACCTAAGACATCACATACATAATAATATTCTAGGATAATTATTAGAGAGACTATCTTAATAAATCTTGGAAATGAAGAAGAAACAAATGTTGTTTATTTGGGAATACAATTTACACCTAATGAGAAGGTAAAATTTATTAAAATTTTTAAGGAATTTATTGATATTTTTGCCTCATCTTATAAATATTTAAAATGGTATGATACTAATTATGTAATACATGACATCCCTATTAAGCTTGATATTAAACCTATTAGATATAAAATATGAAGGATAACCCTTTGCTATAAGACACCATCATCAAGAAATTTGATAAGATGTTTGATGGTGGCTTCATTTTTCCTATAATATATTATAAATGGATAGTTAATCTAGTACTTGTGCATAAAAATAATAGAGATATTAGAATTTGTGAAGACTTTAGAGACCTAAATAAGGCTAGTGTAAAGTATAATTTTCCTCTTCTATGTATTGATCAAATTCTAAAACAAGTTGCAAGATCTGAATTAATGTATTTTTTTGATGGATTTTCTCATTATAATAAAATATTTGTCAATCTAGATGATTGATATAAGACAAAATTCACAAATTTAAGATTAAATTTTGCATTTAATAGAATGAGTTTTAGTCTCATGAATGTAGGTGCAATCTTTCAAAGAGCTATGCATGTAGCTAATGATGATTTAATCAACATTATCATGCAAGTCTACTTAGATGATCTTATAGTCCATTTTAAAAAGAGTAATAAACATCTAGATCATTTACATGAAGTATTTAAAAGATGTAGAAGATATGGTATTTCCCTCAATCCTCAGAAATCTATTTTTGATGTTACTAAAGTCAAGCTATTAGGACATGCTATTTTTAAAGATGGTAGTTTAATTGATCCTGAATGTGTTAAATTAATAAAAAAAATACAACCACTTAAATATCAGTCTATATCATATTTTGCTGTTAAGTGAAATCCTTTTTAAAATTTGTTAAATAAAAACTATTCATATGTGTGGGATGCAAGAGTTGATTCTAATTTTAACAATTTGAATAATGCCATTGCAAATGGACCTATACTTACTATTTTTTTTAGCCTTTAAGTCTTTATGTTAATGTAATAGATAAAGCCATAGGTTTTGTAATAACACATCAAGATAAAAATAATGATGAAAAACCTATTGGATATATGAGTCAAGTTTTGAAAGACATAGAAACTAGGTAACCTCTTATTAATAAAATTGTTTTGTCTTTAGTTTATTCATTAATTAAATTGTGTCATCTCTTGATGAGAAATAAATTTATCATAAGATCCAATGTACATGTTTGATCCTATCTTTTAAAACAACCCACTTATTGATGTGGGTTTTATGCACATGATAAAATAATGAATGAGGTTGCCTCTAACATTTTAGGATCTCTGTGGAAATAAAGTTCCATTCCATGGCATGAGTTATAGGTATGTGGTTAAAAAAACTAGGTGGTGAAATAATAGGTTGAGCTTGAAGATTGTTTAACTAAGTTTATAAAAAATGAATAAAATTTAAAATAAAATAAATACTAAGTGAGTTAGATGGGTAAATAATTACTCTATGGTGGGTATATATAAAATAAACTCAAAACAAAGGGGTAAATAAGGTATAAAATAAAGTTTTATTTTATTAAAATGTCATTTATAAGGTTGTTTCTTTGGTGGACAAGTATCTATAAGACTAATATTTTCTAATTTTAGATATTTCACACTTACAAACAATCATTAACATGCTTACAAACAATAATTTATAAGGTTGTTTCTTTGGTAGACTAGATTTATCTGTAGCATTAACACGCTTCAAAACTATCGAGTTGATAAAGACAAAAAAGTTAAAATTTCATTAACATAGAAAAGGAAGAAGAGATAACAAAAACAGTAACATGAAAATCAATAAATTAATTTTTTCATGTATATTCATAAAAAAAATCCAATGATTTGAAAGAGGAATTTATAAATATTTAAAGATTTGAGGAAGGGGTCACCTCATCTTCCAAGTGTGACAAAAATTCATATTACATTAGAATAACTAGAACCTAAGTTATAGTTCAATAAAAAATTATATGTGATAACTCATAGATTACATCAAACATGTAACATGTGCATGATGGAAAAATAACTCAACTAATTATAACATAAATTTAACAAAACATAACTAGTCTTGGTCAACATGAATAAACGTTACATTTAAAATTATACAAAATTAGCCTTCAGTCAAGGCTTGATCGGTGGTTACATGGCACTACTCACTGTTATGGTTGGACTAAAGTGGTAGCTAGGGACATACTAGACATTGTATTTAAATCTAAATTAGAGGATGTACATAGATTTTAATTGGTTAAAATGGAAGGAATTGAAGTGGTAGGCAATGTTAAAACTAACACATTAGGTGGAGTCTAAGCTGCTAAACTAGTAGATGGTGTTGGAGTAGACTTCTTCTTTGCCTCTAACTCCTGATAGTGTTTATATCCACTACCATGATGTGCCCATACTATGCTCATATCTAGAAGAGATGGTCTATTCACCCTATCTACTTATGTCATCAACCTTGCATGCTTAGCTTTGGTAGATCAAAAGCCTACTCAAAAGTCTTCTACTTCAGTGGCCTTCTTCCTCTCCAATCTCAATTTTGTCTCAATATATTCTAAAGTTAATCCTTGTAAACTTTGCTTGAAATTATCTGAAGCTTGTAATATTTGGTCAAAAATAGGCTTGACTACCAACTTCCTAGTGTTATCCCATGCACGCATTAACTCTAGTTCATTAAAAATTTTCACTACGTGTTTCTTTTGATCAATGATCTTTATGTTTAAATCATCAACAAAATTTACCAATTCTAAAGCTTCTTAGGTCCTAATTACTTCTATATTTTATGCATTACTACCTTTAGGGGGGACATCAAATTTAAATGGCTAAATGCCTTATTGGTAGTATACAAAACCAAAAAATTCAACCTATTTTCATCTTCTTTAATATCCTTAAACAATATATTTATTGTAGTTTCTTAGGGAGCCAATTGTGCCCTCAAAGAATGAATAGTATCTAGTATGTCATATAGCCTCAAATGTTGCATTTTAAACATCTTGTTTTATCTAAGAGGGAATGTGGATTACTGTTGTTATTCCTTGAGGGTCTCCATATTCCAACTCTTTTCTTTCCTACTTTATACCCTCATGAATGGCTATTAGTGATCTAGAGTGGATATCTATATAGAACTTAAAGTCTTAAATGAAAGGGGATTGCCCCTTCTTTATGTCTTATCTCTTTGAAAGAGAGTAGATATCTTCTATTTCTTCTAGAATTAAACTCTACCCAATGTTATCTTCTATCTTCCTCTTCCTCACCCTTTGCATGAAGCTAGTTAACTTATCAAAGAGTGAGCTCACAGTGGGAAGCATGGTGATCTTCAAGTCTGGCCTCTTAGAAACTAATGCTCCTAATTCCTTGACCTAGTTTGGAAGGGTCAACTTTGATGGGTCTAATGGATGGGCTTCTATTTGGGTGTCTTTTATAGGCTAAATCTAAAAGTATTTCTTTGTAATTAAAGTCCATATTATTTTAGACCTATCTACATTTCCAAGATGTGACATTATGTGGAGAATGTAGACTAGCTTCTACATTGGAGCTCTTTTGGTGGCCACCACTATTTTGGCTTGTAATGCTCTTAAAGAGGGAATTAATGAACTAAATTGAGTAGAAGATTTTTTAAATTGGGTATTGGACTAACTATTAGTAGTGGAAAAAAAATTGGAGACTAAAGAAGTAGTTGTAACAACAATTTTGAAAATAGGCACAGATAGAGGTAATGACATAAGAGGAAAACAAGAGATAATTGGCAATGGAAAGGAAGAGACAATTGGAAAATAAATAATAAGAGAATGGTCTTAGGGAGAAGTAGATGGATCACCCTTACCTAATTAGCCACCCAAAAGGGTGCCTTTCCTTTTAGTCCTTGTAAGTTTAGAACATTTTCTTGTTGTAGTTTTTCATCCACTTCATGGATTGGCTCACCTTCAATTAAAGGTTGTGATTGAGCCCTTTTTATGTTATATTTTATTTTGTAGCATATTTTTCTCTTATCTACTTGAGGACAGACCTTTATCTGGTATGAAGTGGGAGAGTCATGTTGGATGTTGTGGTTTTTAGAGATACCATAATATGTGTAATGTCTTCTTCATAAGAGGACTCTAGACAAATGATCTCTTATTCTCTCCCAATAGTGTTGTCTTTCACTTGAATTGATTATTTTGCTAGTTATTATTTTAATTTACTTAATTCAACCATAACTTGAGGAGTTTCATCTTCCATTTTCACAACAATAACTACTATTTCCCATATTCCCTATTCTTGATCTTGTTATGGAGTTGTCATCATAATGGGTGGATTTTGGGGTTCTTGGATTTGATCATTGGGTTGATGGAAGAATTTTATGCTCCATAAATTTGATGGGATCCATCCCCTCATGGTAATTTTATAAATTTTGCTTATCTAAGTGTGAGGGAAGGATACACTTAGATTACCTTGAGCAAGTCCTCACTCACACTAGTAGTCCTCGCCCTTTACTTAACTTTTACATCATATTTTGCATTAAAGAATAAGAAGTCATGATCAAAAGGCTCATGATTTTATGGAAATCCTAAATTGTGAACTCATTTCCACATTTTCCCATGGGAGTCCCAATCCTTGTGGGGTAAAGTAACTAGGGCATAAGCTTTCTTGGCATCACCAGCCTCTCCAAAGTGTCTAAAGTGTGCATAACACATCCTCCCAATTATAAGATGGGAGACATGGAATATGTTATTTTTCTCTTAGTTAGGTCCTCATCTATCCCATTCCATAGCTAATATGCAATATCCTTCTTGGCCACTTTGTTTGGGACATATCTGGGAAAATGAAGAGGGTCGACCTTATACCCAATGATCATTATAATAATATAGTTTGGGTACAACAAGTAATCACCCAATAAAATTATCATATTGGTGATGTTTTTGGATATCCTAGACAAAGGTTCACCATGAATTACCATCCAAAATTGAGGTTACAAATCTTCTACAATTCTTGAGATGTTTATTTTATATGCATAGATGTGAACAAATGAGTAGACCTCACATGTTTAATTCTTAATGTATTTGGGGTTTGGATCCCATAGAGCCTCATTGTGTCTATAAACAGTCCTAATGGTTGCATCTAAAAGATATGACATCATATAAAATTTTCCACTGTGGGGCCTCCTTTCTTTATGTAACATCAATTCCTATAGGCATATATTGATAACCTCCCCCAATGTGAAGGTGTGTTCTAAAGTGATCAATAGATCGAGCAGTGTTACCCACTCATAATTAAGGAAATAAATGCTTAGGTGGAAAAACAAATGGTTTAGTAATGCCATACCAATGTAAATTCCCATCTGGAACCTTGTAATCGACACATCCTTCTTGGTGGTTTCTTTGACTAAGAAGGTCTTTCTTAAGAGAAGCCATTTATTCACTACTTGTTCTATATTATTATTCTTACTCTAATCAGATATGATTTGAAAATAAAATGTAGCATATGGAATGGGTAAATTTAAATACCTATGGAATGATTCACCTAATTTTTATGAAATGATAGTGTTAGTATTGACATAGTTTAGGAAACCAACATCTACAACCCTCCCTTTGAAGAATAAGTCCCATAATAAGTAAGTACATGGCATGAATTTAGGCTTAGTAGTTATATAATTGAGTGCTTGGCATTTCAACGGAAATAGGTAATTTGTAACTTATTATTTCTCAATAGAGATGCATTCCTCATAGGCTAATGGGTTGATGCTCTCTATGACCTCCCACAAATCTAATTAGTTTGTGTAGAGACTGTCAAACACTATTGCATCAAGAATTATATCCATGTATTCTATTAAATCCTTAATGGAGAATATAAGTGGTGCCTAAGCTCCCTTATATGCTTTAAATGAAGATGCCATTTTCAATTCTCAATGATATTAAAATTTGATCTTCTAGTAGTGGTGATTTGGCACTCTTGCTATGAAAAATTCATCTTGTTTAAACACAACTAGGGATTTGAGTTAGTAAAAGGCAATATATGCTTGAGATTGATGATAATAAATGGATGTGGATTCTGTTATCAGCTTGATGTTATAGCCTTTAAGCATTCATTTTCATTTTGTGTACCATGAATCACTAATGTATACAAGCTTTTCACCTTCAATTAATTTGAACTTGACCACCTTGGCCTAGTGGGCATGCCACATAGGATGATTACTCATTTAGGGGGTGACATGGTGTTACTCTTTATGAAACTTATCACTATGTTGTTTAGTTAAGAGTTGACATTTACATTTAGGCTGAATCATTTGATTGGGTGAGCTGAGAGCTCTGAATGAAAGACTTTGAAGACTAAAATGTTCTTTGAAGAGATTTTAATTTAGGAATTTTTTTTGGAGGAAGTTTGCATAGAGCTAGTTCCTGATCAAATGTCTCCAAAGACCTAAATTTTATTCAGGGAGATTGTCATTTGAGAAGCTTTGTTGGATAAATTTTCTAGAGAGAAAGTTTTCGATCAAAAGTATCTTAATGAAAGATATCGAATATAAAGTTCTCAAAGACCAAAATATTATTGAAAACAAAAATATTATAGAAACAAATCTATCAAAGAGAAAGTTCTCGATTGAAAGGATCCAAATACAAAATCCTAATAGAAAGCTACCAACCAAAAATTTAATGAAGACCAAAAAATGTCCATAATGTTAATTAAGGGAGCTTGAATAAATTTGAATAAGTAAATCCTAATGAGTAAATACAAATACCTATCATACCTAGTAGACTTCCACAATTTTAATAGATTAGTTTGAAAAAGTCATTCTAATGAAATAGGGTTACAAGAAAAAAATAGATATAACAAAGGTAATTTAATGCTAATATTTCCAAAATTTCAATAGATAATGAAATAGGCTAACATGTATGTACAACGATATAATGAACAAACCTCTTAAAAATAAAGGGGTCCCTACTTATCCATCAGGAAATCTAAGTTGTGGTGTGTTGAATACAAAAAATAATGACTCATAGGGGTGAATACTCTTGAGTTTCAAGAACCTAAAATCCATGGTTTCACAATCTCAATATCTATCATGAACCATGATAAAAAATAAATTATTATAACATTTATATGAAAGAAATTCCTGATAACTTCATACAACATACTTAATTTTACCTATACCTTGGACTTGTGTGTGTCAAAGTGATATATTTTACTTCCTATCAAAGGATTTTAACAAAGACATGGGATGAGTTGTAAGTGTCATTATAGTTGGTCATTAAGTTATCATACATTTGGGGAGTTCATGCATTTCTCTACTACCATCCAAACATCCCTATCCTCGATAGAGATACCTTTGATCACCCTTCTTCCCTTCTGTCATATATTTCCATGATGCATGATACATTGATCTTATTTCATAATGTAGGATTTTAATCCATTTTAATTTTCTTTTAAACTTTTGGATTATACCTCTTTCCACTTTTTTTTGTTTTGAATAGAATAAAGAAGAAAGTTACCACCTTGAGCTGGCATTGGTATAATTGGATTCATCATAATGTCCTTGTCAACTTTACTCATATCAATGGTTATTAACTCAAACAAATGTTATATTTTAATGTGAATTTGATACAAAGAGATAAGAAAAGTTTTCTAAATTTTCATGGAGATGTGGGAGAAAATTTTATATACCTAGTAAAATCATTTGCTTGATAACATCATCATGATTAACTCTTTCATTACTTATCTGGATTAGAAATTTTGAGGTACAAGGTGTAACACCCACTGATTCAAGTTGGATTAAAAAAACATAGGCTTTTCCTTGATTATAATAGGAGTGAATAATCAAATTTCCATGAAACCAAAAAGAAACCTATTCTAGAAGGATATAAGCTATCTAAAACAACAACTAGACTAAGCAAAGCAAAATATGGAAATTAAGAACAACTAGTCTAGAAAACACATACTACTTTAATAAAAATAAATGATTGAAACCAAGAAAATAACTAAAATAAATAACTCTAACTTACCCCTACCCATACCATAACATCTATTTATACTTAGATACATCTCTAGATGAATTATCCATGAATTAATGCTTTAAAAACTATTGATTGATTATATATGTCAATTCATTACCTTGGAAGTCCTTAAAACATAAAACATTATTACCTACAATCTCAGAGATCTAATAAGGTCCTATCCATAGTGGGGTTAACTTATCATGCATTCCTTTCTTTTTATGGTCTTTTTTCCATAGAAGCACCAAGTCAAAAATCCTAAGTGCTTTGTAGTTTACTCTCTTATTGAACCACCTATTTATAATATCTTAACATCTGCTAAAGTTTTGTATGGATTCAATCCTATAATCCTCTATTTTATAGATGTTTGTTAATTTTGACTATATCCTTTCATTGATTTATATGTATTCCTACATGAAATGATATGTTGGAAACTTAAGCATGATTGGGAATACTTGTTGCTTCCCATAAACTAGAAAATATGGTGAGGTTTTAAGGGCTTGCTTATATCAAGTTTGATCTACCTAGAGTGCACATTTCAATAAAAAATTACCACTCTCTGAGCTTATCTATAGTATATTTATTGATAGCATCAATGAGGTTCTTGTTGGTCGATTCAGCCAATCCATTCCATTATGAGTAGTGATTGGAAGATGATCTAGTAGTGATTGAAAGATGATCTAATTGTGATCTTGTTATCATGGGCCCATTATATAAAATTAGTTGATTGAAAATTTGGCCCATTATCACAAACCAAGGAAATAAGAGTACTAAACCTGGTTATGATATGTTCTTCAAATAAATTGATCACATCTTGTGCTCTTGAATTTTTGGTGGCTACGACCTTAGTCCATCTAGTGCAATAATATGTAGTAGTGAGTACAAATTTGTGCCTAGCTAAATAGTTCATGTTGATAACCACTAATGAAATATAAGGCCCATTGGGAAAATAAATTACCCCCAATCATGGCCTATAGGGGCATTGTTGTGTGCACCTCTCTTTTTTCCAAGACTTTACATTTTTGGCATGATCTTACATGGGAGTGAGCATCCTTGAAGACTATTGGCCAATAATATCCCATTCTGAGTATTTTATGGGATATGGCATTTCTATATCAATTGACAATACTAATCTTTTGATGCAAACTTTCTAAAATCTCCTAGAATTATTTGTATTATACACATCTTAAATAGATGCCTTCATAGTTATTCCTATAGAGAATTCCCTTCTTGATCATGTAATGATTAGATTTGAGCCTCAAGGTTCTCTTTTGATCTCTCTTGAGTTCATGGGGACATGTTTCATTGAGTAAGAATTGAATAATACCTAAATACCATTCCTCTTGGGAAACTTGTGTTTGGTAGATTTCTTCAATGGTGATGTATGGGTCTAGTTTAGTCATTGATTAAATAATTCTTTATCCTCTGATGATCTTGGTAGGATTAATCTTAATATAAAACTCTTGTAATTTCACCATCCATTTTCCCCTATTCTCTCCCAACTCATTCTATCCTAGTGTAAGCTTGATAGAATATAGTACAATAGCAATGGTCTTCTTCTTGACGATGTAGTGCCTAAACTTATTAATCAATTTAACAAGGTCAAATATATATTTACAAATCAAGGAGTATTTGAGATCTATGTATTTTAATTTAGTGCTCATAAAAGCAATATGATGTTCACTCTCCTCCTTTTGCATGAGTATAATAGCAATTATATGCTCCAAAATGAATGAGTACAGGAAGAAGTTCTTAGTGAAATCTAGGCTTACCAATACTGGGGCTTATGGTGTTACCATTTTTATGTCTTTAAAATACTTTTTGGCTTTAGGTGTCCATTCTACTTTGGCATCCTTCATAAGCATTGCATTCAAAGGTGTGATAGTTTCAAAAAATCCTTATATGAATTTCCTTATGAAATTAATATTTCCAAAGAAGGACTTGAGATCCTTTTTTCTATTTGAGAACATTATTTTGGATAGTACTTTAATTCTATCTGGTTCAATGGTTATTTCATCTTTGGTGTTAATGTGGCCCAAAAAATTACCTTTAGTAACACTAAATATGCTCTTTTCGGGTTTAGTGAGGTACCAAACTTCTAGCACCTTTCAAAGATAGACTATAGATGGTCTATATGATCATCTCTATTTTTTGAGAAAATAGTAATGTCACCCATGTATATGATTATTTATCTTATTATTATCCCTTAGAATGTGTATTCCATGGATATTCTAAAAGTAGCTCCTACATTTATTAGGCCCCACGACATCAACTTGTATGTATATGTTTCCCATTTTATGGTAAATGTAGTTTTTAATATATCCTCTAATTACACCAATATTTGATTATATCCTAAAAATAAAACTAAAAAATATATCATTATAGAACCACTCATAGCCTGTATCACCTCATCTAATGATGATAGAGGATAGTTGTCTTTCTTAGAAAATTTGTTAAGGTTTTTGAAGTTGACACATAACTTGATTTCATTGCTCTTTTTTTTATTAGAACTAGATTAGCCACCCAAGTTGAATGCCTGATAGGAAATAATCTCCAAGAACTTAGCAAATTATCTACTTCCTTCTAGGTTAATGATTCCATAATAGGATTAACTGATCGCTGCCTTTGCCTAAATGGCTTATGGTCTATCTTGAGTGGAATTATATGGGTGATGAATCTAGGATTGAATATACTCAAGTCATCATATGTCCATTAAATTACATATTTATATCTAATGATCAGGTCCTTGACCCTTTACCTCTCCTTTTGAGTGCATCTTAAACCAATATTAACAAGGCATAAGTTTCCTTGATTGCCCAAATTATCTGAGCTAAACTTAGACTCATTAACCTTGAGTTGCCTTTATTGTTATGCTTGAGGATCTATATTAAAGGATATTTATAAGGTGACCATTCCCAATGAGAGAAAATTTTCCTTTAGTTTGATGAAATCCTCTTCATCTAGTTCATCATTGTATAGATGACTCCTTTCCTCATCATCAATTATTTGGAACTCAAATTTCCTTGGATTGGTCATAAAATGGATAATCTATTGATCATCATCAAACACTTAAAAATTCTCAATATTATCTAGTATTAAGGGATAGGGTACCAATTTTATGGATAACTTATGTACTTTTGACTCTTTTAGGGGTGCTAAATTTACTACTGAAGTGGCCAATGAATCAAGAGCTTGGTTTTTTTCTCTTGGAATGACCATTTTATTGAAATCCTTAAATGACTTGATTAAATCCTAGCATCTATGCTTATACTTATTTAAATATGACAATTTGTATTGATACTTATTCCTGGCCTAGTTAATAACCTTTTATGAGACTTTGTATACCTTTAGTTCATTGATATTGTTATTAAGGGAAAACTAACATCCTAAAATTAGGGCCTCATACTTGGCTCTATTATTGGTGCATGGAAATTGTAGCATGTACATTACTATGTATTTATTTCCTTGTGGATCAACCAAATTGATACCAATAATTGATCCTTACTTGGATCTCACTCTATCAAAATGGAGGGTACATAATTGGGAAGGGATCTACACTTCTTCCTACATTTCATGCTTCGTAGTAAATGTGTAAATTATATGACTAGGAAATTTATAACTTAATTATTCATTAGTGGTGTTGTACTCTATAATAGGGTGCTTCATCCTTAGCTCCTGATTGATCCTAATTTGGCTAGCAATGCCTCTCTATGGTAGCCAAATGTGAGATAATTCTATGGAAAGATATCCATTAGCATCTTTGACCAATCTCTACTCAATAGTAGCCCATACCCCTTAGGAATATCTACTACTAGTATATTGATAGTGATATATACTTGAGGTTATGATGTAACCTAGATTATTACACTGTTAATTTCTCTTATCATAGGCACTACTATTTTATCTAGCTTCGAAACAGTCCTCTTGGATGGACTTAGGGTCAAACCAAGATTTTGGAAATTGACGTTGGTATCATAATAGCTAAAGCTCTAGAATCCACCAATTTTTTTTTGTATATTCTTTCTAAACTCTTGAATGGTTAGCAAGAAAGGAGGTGCTCAATATTGATTTTATATATGACATTTCTGTTGGTTTTTTTGGAATTTTCTATAATAGACTTGCCTATGATAGACTTCCATAAGAGCTCCTTCTACTCTTTTATTTATGTCAGTTCATAAAGAGTGATATTAGCCTCAATAATTTTCATATATTCAACAATATTATATCCTCCCTTAATTTGTTCTTCTCTACGAGGCTGATGATTCCCTTTAGGGGAAAGAAGATTATTATTAGCTTTAGGATTCAGGAGAATAACTATATTATTAGGAGGATTTTAAGTGGTGAGAGGCTGTATATTCCTCAAATTATAATGATTCTTATTGAACTATTGAAACACTTACAATTCATTAAAATTATCTTTTGTAATGTTAACATATTCATTGGGGTAGGGAAACTCATAAGTTTAAAAGACCATAGCTAAACTTGAGGGGCATTATCATGAGGGAGATCAAGAGGATTAATTGTTTGATTATGTTTGATCATTTTCCTTTAAAGTATTTTAAATGCCACACAAAACTCTACATATTCTAATTACCCATGTTGTGATGTATTATAAACTCTACACCAGTTAGACAAATTTGTCTCCATGATATTGATTTCTGGAAACTTAGTGGACTATTACTATTCTACAGTATTGGTTGGTCTATTTAAAGGCCTTTTATATATTGAAATACATAATTATGGTTATAATTATAATTAGTGGTATTACCCATTATTTTATGCATGTTCAAGAAGCCATTGCTTAATTTTTGGACCATTCTTTGTATAAAATGTAACTCAGCTTTGGTGGAGTCATCACTTCGGGTGAATACTGTGATGGAATAAGTTAAATATTGAGTTTGATGGTTTTGATGATGAAAATTTATTTATGATTGATTATTTATAGAATTTTAATTATGGTTAGTTGCTTATTGTGTCATGGGAGGCAAAGTGTATAATTGATTTTAGTTGAATGAAAGAACATTTTAATTAGCATGCCGTATTAGATTCGAAAATGGAAAATTATTATTGAATATTTGGCCCATTGAATTTTGAGGATTGAGTTAATTATCATTGTTGATAGCTTCTTCATATGCCAAGGACAAATTATTATTAATGGTATATTTCCTCAAAAATACTATGGTAATGGGATCTGAAGAATTCTTATACATCTTGAGCTCTAGATCTATCTATGATTTGTATATCATATTCATCCAAGTGTATGTATTTTGGAACCTTGAATTAAAAGTTCTAATTGATTCATTGGGATCCCTATTCATAGTGTTGAAATGATGATACAACAAAAATTAGATTAGTAACTTAACCAAATTGTGCAAGAAAATTATTTTGACATGCGTTCCATGAGGTGATGGAATATTATTTAAAATTTAAATACCAATCATACTCATAATCTTGTAGAGTGAATGGAAAAAATTTGCATGTAACATCCTCATCTATAACATTCATTAATCTCAGAGTAACCTTGAAATATTTAATGTGTTCTTACACCATTTTCTCACTTGAGGGGGATAATGTAGGAAAATATTTCTCCAAATTTCTTGGTAAATTATGTTGATCTTTAAGAATAACAATAGAAGATTTAACTAACCAAGGTTGAGCCATAAGATGGTTGATAAGTAGGATGTTTCTTACTAGGGAAGGTATCCTAGCTCAGTACACCTTAGGGATTGTTAGTACTATTCTAGGCCTCTTATTATTTGATAAAGGTGAAAAAATGATATTTTGGGATTTATATACCTTATTACTCTCCTAGGTGTCTTTAGTGCAACTCTACATAGTGACCAACCTTTACTATTGATAAAACACACAAGTGTTCCCTCCTTCTAGTGCCAAATTTTATTTCTATTGATGTGGGTTTTATTCACACCAAAAAATAATGAATGAGGTTGCCTATAATGTTTTAATATATCTATGGAAATGAAGTTCCACTCTAATGGGTGGAATAACAAGCTAAGCTTATAGGTTGTTTAACTAGGTTTATGGATGGATGTATGAAATCTAAAATAAAACAAACATAAAGTTAGTTGGATGGGTGGATAATTGCCCTATGGTGGGTAGATCTCAAAGGAACTCAAAAAGGAGGGGAAAGTAAGGTAAAAAATAAGGATTTGTATTCTTAAAAGGTCACTTCAAGGTTATTTCTTTGGTGGACAAGTATATTTAAGACCAATGTTTGCCACTTGTATCTATTTCATACTTATGAACAAGCATGGTTAGCAGTCTAAGAAAATAAGTATAGGAAGCTTAATGATCTCAAATAAAGGTTTCTCTTCTTATATTTATTGTTAAACACCCTTATCTAAGAGGTTAGACTATGAATTTATCTAGAGTAGTTAGAGAACATGCCTAGAAGACTATACCAAAAGTAAATAATCTTACACACCTTAGATTATCAACTCAATCTATACTAATTGCTTAAAATAAAAAAAATTATAAATATTCAATAGTTGTTGCACATCAAATATTAACATTCATTAATTAAAATAGCTAGATTTATCCATAGCATTAACACACTTCAAAATTACCGAGTTGATATAGAAAAAGACTATACCAAAAGTAAATACTCTTACACACCTTAGATTATCATCTCAATATATACTAATTGCTTAAACTAAAAAAATTTACCATGCTTAGAAGACTATGCCAAAAGTAAATACTCTTACACACCTTAGATTATCAACTCAATCTATACTAATTGCTTAAACTAAAAAAAATTACCAATCTTCAATGGTTGTTGCACATCAAATATTAACATTTATTAATTAAAATAGCTAGATTTATCCATAACATTAGCACACTTCAAAATTACCGAGTTGATATAGAAAAAGAAGATACAATTTCAATAACATAGTAAAGGAATAAGAGAGAACAAACACATTTTCATGACAATCAATGAATTAATTTCTTCCTATATATTGGTAAAAAACTACAACCCTTTAAAAGAGGGATTTGAAAGTATTTAAACACTTGGGGAAGGGGTCACCTCATTCTCTAAGTGTAGCAAAACTTTAGATTTCATTAGAATAACTAAAACCTAAGTTCTAGTTCGATACAACTATGTATGTTATAACTCATACATTACATAAAACATGCAATGTGTGCATGCTATTATAACAACTCATTTAAATATAACATAAATGTAAAAAAACTTAACTATCCATGGTTAATCTGAATAAACATTAAATGCAAAATTGTATAAAATTATCCTTTAATTAAGGTCTTCTTGATGGATACATCATAAAAATCATTATTCTGGTTAGAATGGAACTGGTAGATAGGGCCAAACTAGAATATGTAGCTGAATCTAAATTAGAGGTTGTATCTGGAGCTAAATCAGATGAACTAGTAGGAACTAAAGTGATAGGTGATATTGAGACTGACACATTTGGTGGAGTTTAGGATACTAAACTAGTAGATTGTGCTAAAGTAGACTTCTTCTTAGCCTATAGATCTTGATAGTGTTTATGTACACTAACATGTTGTGCATATACTATGCTCATGTATAGAAGAGATGGTATATTTACCTTATCTACATGTGACATCAACCTTACATGCTTAGCTTTGATAGCTTGGAATCCTACCTAAAAGACTTCTACTTTAGTGGCCTTCTTCCTCATTGAAGTCAACTTTGCCTCAATATATTTTAAATTTAATCATGTTGGAGAGTTTTTAGTGATGGCCTGGTAATGTCATGGAGATATCCTAGTGAGTGGTTGAAGTTATTTGATAGCTTAAGTGACAATGACAAAGTGTGTAATGTGCTTGTCTTAGTTTTCTTGAAGTATGCTTGGTTAATCTTTAGTGTTGACATGGATAGAGATGTTTAGGGATGAATATGGTAATTTGAACATGTGAAAAGGGTCATATAAAAATTAAATAATGATTTAAGTTATTGTTTACATGAGTGAAATTCATCTGGTTCTTCATTTTGTTCATCTAGACATTTTGGTCCAATGGCAAAAAATTTGAGTAGGTAGTTTATTGACATCACCATTAGCATGTGGGAATGAGTCAAGGGGAATTGGTCATATGGTTATGATCAAATTAGTCCCTAGTTGTTTTTCACCATATTTCACATCACGCATTAAAGTGTGGTCAAATATATAAGGGTGCAAATTTGGCTTCTCAGTTAGAATTCATTATTTTCCCATACTTAGCCAAACTTTCATGTGGCTAGAAAAAGCCAAGTAAACAATTTGATGATGGAATATCTCTCATGTGTAGACATTTTAAGAGAAGGTGATCATATGGTTTTGTTAATTTGTAAGCCTAATTTATTTATACTAAATTTTAGATCATGTGATGAAGTGCATCAAAATATGTGCATATACAAAGTTGGGCTCCTAAGTAGTTTGACTATGTTTTCCCATAATTAGACAAATTTGCATGTGACAAGAAAAACTAAGTAGGTATTTTGATTATGTTTTAGCTTTCACATGTGAAGGTGTCAAAAAAATTGATCATATGTTTTTGTTTATTTTTGACCCTAGTTTATTTTCTATAAAATTTAGATCATGTAATGAAGTACATCAAAAGATATGCTTGTTCAAAGTTGGCTTCCCAAGTAGGTTTTTGACATAGTTGGCTCTGTGATAGAAGATTTTGAGAAGGCATTTTAATGGTGATATATCTCACACATACAAAACCTTCAGGAGCAGTGTGTCTGATGGTTAGATTTTTCTTTGTGAGGAAATTATCTGATCAAAATTTGAGATCATGCGTCAAAGCATAGAATAAGTTATTAAGGTTAAAAAATGGCTACTCAAGCATATTGAAAGGGTTCCTATAGTAATTTATACATAATTTAAAGTTCAAGAAAGATAAGGATACAACATCAAGCACATGTTCATAAAGATTGATTAAATGGTGAGCATTGATAGATAAAGACCTAGTTGATACACATAAATTGATGGAACATGCTGAGTTAACATTTCAAGATTACACAAGATGAGGTCAAAGTGATTGAAGTTTAAAATTTAGATTTAGAAGACTATGTTTTAAGGGTTAAATAAGATCGATGGTGCATAATCTATCTGAGCTGAGAGGACATGAGATGTGAGCATTATGTTTGAAGGTTAACTATGATCATTTTTTGGTCCCCCTTTTGTGTCAACTATGTAGACAAAACCAACTCAACATATTTAGGTACAAGGTAATCATGTAGAAGGATTTCTCCCTTTTGTACCTTTTATCACCATCTAGAAGAATCTTTGAGGATCACGTGATAACTGGTAGGTAGTTTCTTTGTGATATCTTTCAAAGGACATCCTTGTAGGTATTTGTATATGATGATAGAGAGTACTAGTGTTAGAGTAATGGAGAAAACAAGATAATGAATACCATCAATAGCTCAACATTTTTCATGCACACATCCAACCTTGGTAGAGTAGTGGAGTCAATGGGATAGTAACCCCTAGTGATAGTGCATCACTTAGCATGTGCCCATTTGACCTGAAAAAAAGATACCCATTTGCCTATAAAATAAGGATTAAACCTAAAGATGAGGGAAGAAATTAATATTAATGAAGCTATGCTAAAATTGAGATCCAGTATTAGTATTTTGTAATATGTATGAACTAGGTTAGGCATTCTAAATGTATAGCCCAAGCTCACCTATGAGTTCCTGAGCATGAGTAGTGTCGAGGATAAACATATGCTCTATTTTGATGTCCTAAAATTTGTATGTTAAAACTATAAATCAATGAATAATTTTATTAGAGCATTAGAATGTTGATTCTTTCCATATAGTTAACACTATTATATGTTGTGACTTTGGTTTTATAGAAATGATGATATAGTTTTATGTTTTGAATGTGTTATGGTATAAAGGTCCATCCCAGGTTGCTAATGACATTAATGTGCCATAAAGTGATTTTGGCATACCTATGAGATAGAATAAGTGTTGAAACTAGCATGAACCAAGGACATAAGACCTATGCCTAGAGTGTTAACCTAAAGAATGCGCACTTGAATATAAGCCAATCCCATGACTTGATTAGGTTCTTAAATGACCCTTAACTCGCTACCCCCATAGTTTTCACCATTTAGAGTTCTATCTAGCTATATATGAACTTGATCCATGAGATTTGTGCCATTGAATAGGCTCACACCTATTAAACTATTCCATAATAGCCTAGTATTTATAGGCCATCTGAGCTCATCTTTCCCATGACTGTGTCCCATTGGTACCAAAGTTGTGCCATGTTTCAACTAGCCCAACACAGACCTGATCCTTTCATTGTTACACTTTTGGTGAGCACATAAGGCTTGCACCTTATGTGAAATTGATGTTAGTGAATTAATGTGTTAAATTTCATGCACCACATACCCTACTATTCTCACACCTAGTTGTACCAAGTATAAAACTAACTTGGCTTGACTACTAAGCACATGACTAAGCATAAAAGTTAAACAAGAGAAATAACTACAACATTTTAGTTCTATTATTGGGGCGATGTTGAATTTAATTGCTAAAATGGTATAACAAAGTGATAATTTGACTATCACTCAAGAAAATAAAGTGCTAGCTAGAGTAAGTGGAAGATAGTTTCACGTAGAAGCATCCTACATGTAAAGGACAGGAGCTAAGAAAATGGGTGAAAGCCAACTTGTAGGATGCTCTATATGAGGTGTTCTTTTGTGATCTACCTGATCATGCGTATTAGTGGTTGGTTTCCTATACTACTTATAGAAGGTGAATCTACGGCTGACACATCCAATGGACAAAGGAGTGCTTAGAGGGGCTTTAGAGCTTGGATAAAGTTTGGATGCATGTTGTAGATAAGTGGTGGAGTGGTGAATTGAATAACTACATGTTGGAATTCATAGTGATGACCTTATCTTTCCCTAAAGAAGTAGAGTATGAGTTTATTTATGAACCAAGGGGTGCATTTATAAGAGCACTCGATTCTTAGCTAAAGAAAATTCTAGTGGATTATGGTATAGAAACCATATAAATGGAAGGCTAAAATCCTTGTCCATATGAGCAAGCACAGAAGGTGAGGAGGGGAAGTGTAGGTGAGATGTAATGGAAGAGGATGAGTAACCTAATAACTAAGAGCTTTAGAGGCTAATCTATAACAAGTGAAGACATAATCTAATAGAGGATCTAGAACCTAGAAGTGTTGAGAGGACTCATAACAAGTGAGAAGGGCATGGGGAAGGATCCTTTGAAATAAAATAGCATGAAGAGAGAGAGGATGAAGCGAAAGACCAAGATTAGTATTCAAGTAAAGGATGAATTAGGTTCCTACAAGATGTGGTGGCTAAGGATGCACCAAAATCACCTACCCCTTTTGAACCTGAAGCATAAGCTCATGCACTAGATTAGACATTAAAAGATAGAAGAATGATAATTAACCCTATTATCAAAATTGACTTTGATATATTTAAAAGTTTGAACCAAGACTTTATGATTGAGAAAGTGATTCCCTACAAATAATTTAGTGAAGATATGATGAACCTAGTAAGCTCTAACCTAAGAACCTTTAACATAGGCATAAGCAATCCTATGTAGAGAATGTTAGCTACATCAACTAGGAAACAACCCATAAGAAGTGGCCTGATGCTACAAGTGAGTGAAATAGTGCCATCAAGTTTAATGGTGATACATACAAAAATAGGGTTAACTCTCAACCCTATAATTAGAAGCACTAGAAGGATACCTCTAACACAGACACTAGGGGGCAAGAACCTTAGAACTTATCACCACCCTCTCAACACATTTACTATGAGATGGTGATGTACTTGACCGAGTATCATGGTGTATATAGTGCCACATAACATGTACTTAAGTGTGAGATTAAATTACATGCTCAGGGCATCACTCAATTAGAATGTAAGGCAACTCAATTTGTGACCACCTTGCTAGATCATGCCCATACCTAATATCAAAAGTTTGATATAAACCAAGCTATGGTTGATTATGATATGCTAAAGGAAGTGATCTTAAATGAATTTAATATTCCTAATTTTGATAAGTAGATCATCATGACACTCAAATAGATCAATGAACGGATATCTAAGAGTATGTGCCTGTATGACGCATGGTTTAAGACTCTACTATCTAAGCTTCTATATGACATCCACCCCTCTCAACACATACAATGGTTTGTTGGGACCTGTTGGTACCTTTCAAGAGAGTGTTTTCCATGAAGACCTTCACAAACCCCCATGAGGCATTGAAGCTATACTTTGTCTTGAGATAGTAGGTAATGCTAATACTAGGATTAGACTATTCATGAAAGCATAGATCATGTCAATGGCCTCCTAGTTATAAAAGTTTACCATTGGTTCAGTGCATGATACTCACAATGGGTTTTGGTGTACCAACTATGAGATCGAGGGGCATAACAAGAATAGTTTCCCATGAATAAGTGTTTATACCATACTTCTCATTTTTGAAGTTTGTCATGGGCTGCATGACTTGAAACTATCCTCTATTGTAGTGTGCCAGTCAAGTGAACACTACCATCTACTACAAGATGTGTGACACCTATAAAAATTCAATGACAGACTATCAAGTCATTAATAAAATGCACTAAAACATGGAAAGAAACACATGGTAGATAATAACAACAAGTAGTGGTTAGACAAATCAAGGAAATGAAGGCTATGGCTAGAAAAATATGGGTTATGGGAATCAGTAAGGTGTGTGTGGGTAAGGTGAAAGATATGGTAAAGGAAGATTCCCACTACGATCATGCTACAAGTATGGGTTAACTAAGTATTATAAATATGACTACCCCATGTACCCAACATATGGGTACTATCAAGGACCACATGTGGTCAAATATTTCCTAGACTTGTACTAAAAGTTGACTCAAGGTCGACCTAATATAGATAAAGGTGCCATAATGGTTAAGTGTGAATCAAGGGAGGAAAAGTGGAGTCCTAAGCCACAATAGACTCAAAAGGAGCCACCTAAGGTATAGGACACAACTTATTGTGGGTTCACCATTTAGCCACCCGTTACACTAACCCAAGAACTACACTTGGAATATGGTGAATCTAGTCATGTTGAGTGCATAACATGACTCGAGCCAAAAGATATGCCTTATCCTTACCCTACGTAATAATACATCCTGAAATAAGATATGAGCATGATACAAAATTTGTAGGGAGAGCTCTAGTTGGCCAAATAAATTGAGGCATAAGCCACTACTTCATGTAGGAAGAAATATAACTAAGGGGTTGAAGTATAAGAGTTGACTGAGATCCTATGCCTTTTAAAAATTTAAGGGATGTTTCCCTTGCTGAAATACTTACTATTGAAGCATGCAAGGAATAAATAAAAGGAAGAGGTTTCACCTCAAATGATTGAAGTTTTTGAACACATATGGAATGGGCACATGAAGTCAGACATACTTAGAATGTGGAGTATGACCAAGAGTTATTGATAGATGCCACCATTAATAGATGGTTAGTTTGTGAAGTACATATAGACATGGGTGCCAAGGTTAACATTTAGACCAAAAATGCCTAAGAGAAGATGGGACAACCACCCATAAGGTCCTCACCTCATATGTTATTCATGGCCAACAAAACCCTAGTGCAACCTATCAAGATCTTGATGGGTGCCATTATAGATATCATGGGTGCTAAGTTTTGAGCTAACTTTGAGGTCATCAAATTGGTAGATCAAGACAACTATCCAGTGCTCTTGGGTAGGCCATAATGCTATACTAATAACATAGACATGCACTTTTAAAATCACTACATGAATTTTAAGAACAATAAAGAGAGGGTGGTGATCCCTCTATCAAGTGATAAAGGTCCCCCATATGTGGAAAGCATTAATCTTGAGGAAAAGATCAACCAAATCTATAACATCATGGTGTAGGGTGCCAAGAAGCTCAACCCAAGTGACCAAGGCATGCTCAAATGGGAGGATGGATAATCAATGTCTGATAAAATTGATGTAGCCTATGATTCATGGGTAAAAAAGTCTTATGAGGTCACTGGTTGAAGGTTCCACCTAGTATGAGCAACTGAGCCAAGGCTAGCTAGGATGAGAATTGTTAGGATTAAGTGTAATAAGAAGAAATGGATTCCCTACACTGGAAAATTAGAGAAAAGGGTGTTTTGACTAAGTAAATGGAAGCTTGCAACACTACCAAAGTATGAATGAATCCATCCTTTATATAGGTATGTCCATGACATTAAAGCTTACATCCTCAATGAAATAGATAGAATGGATGCACTAATGCATACCTTAAAGAGAATTACTACTCATTGGTGGGAAATGCAAAGAATTAGCTTGCTAACATGGCAAGATGTGAAGGTAGAAATATACACTAGATTTTGCAAGATTAATGAGGACTTAGACATACCTACTTACTCAATAAATTTCAAACCAATCACAAATATGCATGTATTTTAAGAAAATTGGACTGTCTATGGTGAGAATGTGCCAAGAAGCCTGTGGGTGCATGCCTTCTACAAGACTTTGAAAACTTGGGCATGAGCTTGGTACATTGTCAATTAAATGTGCTAAAATATTGGAAACTAAGAGGTACTTATGGAGAGGTTCACGTACACCTCTTTTTCTTCAGAAAACTTAGAGCTACTGGAACCATTACAAATCATTCGTAAGGTAGTATTTGAGGATACTACCATCTTAAAAGAGTGCTTTAGAGACATGTTTAGGGAGAGGATTAACACTCCTGACATTCTTTGAAGAGAAGGTGCTTAATAATGACTCTAGCATGGAAGATGATGAAACCTAGAAAGAGTGCAATTGGAAGGCTCTAACAGGAAGACAAAAACTTGTGCAATTTTTTGATGATAGTGCCCCTGACAAAGAAGATCTGATGCATCTTCAAATTGAAACAACTAAGGAGGCAAGGCAAGTTGAAGAATCTCATCAGGAGAGGATTGAACCCTATCATACACCACTCAAGACCACTAAAGTAGACATCAATGCAAAAGGTGAGCTGAATATTACCACTATAGGTGCTTATTGGTCTAAGGTAAAGATGGCATGAATTATAGACCTCCTAAAGGAATTTAAGGGATTCTTCCCATGTAGCTATCTGTACATGAAGGTCACCCACCCTTCCCTTGGAAATATGAGCATCAAGTTAGTAGATGGCATGAGGCCGATCAAGAAGAGCTCATATTGAATGAATCCCAATCTCCAAACCAAGGTTAAAATGGAGATTGATGGAATGATATGTGTTAATGTTATCTACCATGTATAAGAATATAAATGCGTGATCTTGATGGTCATCAGCATCAAGAAGGAAGGGCTTTTGAATATTACCTATGTTAATGACCCATTCTTAACCCCATTCACTGATGAGGTCTTAGATGGAGTTTCAAGTCATGAAATCTATACTTTCATTAATGGTTTCTTAAGCTACCATTAGGTGTAGATCGAGGAGGAGGATAATCTGAAAATAACCTTTGTTACTGAATGGGGTTGTTTCACTTATAATGTGATGCCCTTTGGACTCAATAATGAACCAACTATATTCTTAAGGGTGGTGATCACTACTTTCAAAGAATTCATCCATAAGTTCCTCCAAGTTTATCTCAATGACTAGACTATGTATGGCCTTATAAAAGACCAATACAATAATCTATGCCTCATGTTTGAGAGGTGCACGTAGCTATATATATTGTTAAATATGAAGAAGTGCATCTTCACAAACCCAGTTGGTACATTGCTTAGGCACATCATCTACAAGGATGGTTTGCTTATTGACCCTACAAAGATAGCCATCATAATTAAGCTCCAGACTCCTTTAATGTAGAAAGATGTTCATGCCTTTCTAGGCCATTATGGATACTATAGGAAGTTTATATGGAGATAAATTATGATCACAGTGACTTTATAGGAGATTTTATGCAAGGATGGCCCATTTTATTAGGGTGAGGTTCAAGAGGAGGCCTTTGAAACATTGAAGTTGAAGTTGGCTAGCACACTAATTCTATAATTTTTAGACTAGAATACTCCTTTCCATGTCCATGTTGATGCTTTAGGATATGTAATTGGTTCCATATTAGTACAACTAATCAAGGGTAAAATATACCACCCCATCTCTATTGCAAACAAGAAATTGGCACAAGTAGAACTAAATTACACCACCATTGAGTATGAGGTGTTGGTAATGGTTATGCCTTACAAAAATTTAGGAAATATCTTTTGGTGACCCCATTCATCTTTTTAATTGATCATGAGGTGCTCAAGTACCTTGTGAATAAGCATGTTTTACATGGGCACATATGCAGATGGATCATTCTATTCTAATAATTCTAATTCTTTGTTGTTAAACCTGAAAAGTAGAACTTGGGGCCAGACCATTTATCTCAGATTAATTCTAGTGATGTGGTAGAGCTAATTGAGGATGACATGTTAGACGTGTAGCTATACTAAGTCCAACACATCCTTAAAGAATTGGCAAAGATTTTTTCTTTCTTAACATCTGGGTTTGTACACTAGATGATGTCAATTAAAGAGAAGAAGTAACTTGCAGTTCACATCACCCCCTTTTATCTCATTAAAGGGGAGATGTATAAACTAAGTAGAGATGTAGTCTTGTACCGGTGTGTTTTGTAACATGAAAGGGACTCCATATTATAAGAAGCATATGAGGGGATTATAGGAGGCCATTGCACTAGACTTATAGTGCCCAAGCCTATTTCAAGATGAAAATAAGTACACCAAAGCATGTGACATAAGCTATTGCATGGGAAAGCCCAACCACTAGGATATGATGCCTCTCATCCCCATTCTTTCCCAGGCACCATTCTAGAAATGAACTGTTAACTTCATTTGGCCAATAACTCCTACAACATGGTGAAGAGGTACAAGGTATATTTTGGTAACCACTGATTATTTTACTAAGTGAGTTGAAGCCACACCAATGAAATATTACATAGCCACAATAACCACACACTTCAGATAAGAGAACATTATAAGTCAGTATGGATGCCTATTAAGTCTGACTAGTGATAGGGGCACTAATTTTGTCAATGAGACAGTGCACATCCTTTTAACAAAATATATGGTGGTACACCATAATACCACCCCATATCATCCATAGGTGAATGACATGATGAAATCATTTAATAAAATACTAACAATGTGCCTAATGACTATATGTGATATTGGTCACAAGGATTGGGATGATCATGTTTTAGTGATATTATGGGCATATTGCATGACATAAAAGCACCTGAAGAAGGCTACACCATTTCAATTGGTGTTTGGTGATGAAGCAATTCTCCCCATGGAATTCATGGTGCCATCCTTATACATTACATAGATTGGTCACCTAGATGACCAAGAGTCTTTAAGAAAATTTTTAGAAGACTTGGAACACTGAGTTGAAAAGTAAGTGCAAGTAAGATAAAGTTAGCAAATGAAGAAGGCATGCCAAAAACATTGGCATAAAAATCATATCAAGCAAAAGGAGATAACTAAAGGAAAATTGTTATTAATTTATGATTCCAAGTACTTTAAGCACCCAAGAAAATTATACATATGATAGATGGGCCCCTACATCATCCACCATATATTAGAGATAGATGCATGTAAGTTGTGCTTGTTATCTGACAAAATTCTCCCTATAAATTTCAATGGTAACTGTGTTGGGGATCAACCAACAATATGATTACACTTATGAAAGCAATAAATCGCAGAATTAAATCAGATAGATAAGTAACTAGAATGACAAATAGCAAAGAACAAGAGATACAAGAAACCACCCTAAAAACTTGTATTAAACTCTTTACAGAAGGAATACAATTGAAGAAACTTCTTTCTTCCACACCTCACTCAGATGTACAAGATCTCTCTCTAGATCTCTTTCCCTCAAGAGCTCTCTCTCTCAAGTACAATCAACTCTAACAACCTGGATTGATTCACCTATACAAATCTGTACTATTCTTTCAACATTCACAATGTTCTACTACAATAAGCTAAGAAGATCTTTCCTACATATATAATTAGGAAACTTGAGCATGCACTTACAACTAACATTTAAGCCTCTTAAATAAGGGCTCTAAAAATAGTCTTGCTAATAATAGAGATGCGAACTTAAGACTACAACTTAATCTCATCATGCAAACACTCGATTCTGTCCTCGAAAATCACTTTCTGGATGCATAGGTAACCGATGCTAGTTCCTGCCTACTTGCACCTGACCAACGTCAGCCGATCCCTACCGACGTCGGTGTCTCTTCAACTGCTCTTAACCGACGTTGGTCGCTCCTGACCGATGCCGGTGACTGTGTAAACTTGCAACTTTGGTAATGTGCTCTTTGGTGAAGCTTTTAGGCTCCACACCTTAACAAACTAACTAAATCCATACCAACATTAGGATGTCACTTACACCATAAAAACACCAAATTTTTAGTCACTTGTTAGTTTTAGGTTGACATAACCAAACTATAATTTAGTGTAAGCCAAACCATTAATTTATTTTGTTTTATTCCTTATATAGTGTATAGAGGTAATAAGTGATGCATATAGACCAAAACTCAAGAGATAACTCTATCTAGGTGAATCAAGCACTTATGATTTCTACGTGTATGAGGTCATGATGCCTAAGTTATGGGAATGTGAATCAAACCCATCTCTAGGGAATATGTCTAGCCTCTCATGCATAATTCTAATCAGGTGAGTTGAGCACTACACCATCTACATGCACGAGACTTACCAAATTCAATCTAAAGATGCACAAGATCCATGTGAAAAAGGTATACCTTATAAATATCTTGGAGGACCCATAACAAACTACTTTGACACTTCCATACATAATACCAATCAGGGGATTTAAGATCATTTACTTTCTAAGCACCTAGGGATAGAAACCTAAGTTTCTACGTGAAAGGGAGTTTCTAGACTTAGAAGAATTAAGAACAATTTCTTTGTACCAAAGTTCAAAAATAGTGCATCATTTGACCCTATGCCAGCGTTCCAATGAAGGATAGTGAAGACACTCAACTAAGGAAAAAAGTGAAGATGCACATTTAATCATGTTCAAGATAATAAAAAATAGATGACAAAGTGATAGAGGGCCAGTGCAAGGGATTTTTATGGGGTAAGATAGGCCAAGGAAAGATGATATATAAGAAATTGACCAAGATAGAGAAGCACACTTGAAATGGAAGCACAAATCTTAAGAAAGTGGAATTGAATAGGATAAATCACATGTATGTGAGGTACTACACTTAATTTGCCATAAGGAAGGTAAAGATCATGCCAAGTATACAAGCATAAAATAAAAACATCTAAGACAACTGGCATCCACCTAAAAATGAGTAGGAAGTGACCATTTGAACCACATGTCACTTCACCAAAAAAGCTATTAGGAGCATTCAATGAGGTGGCAGTGATGGCACAAAGATACACAATTAATGTGTTAAGGACAAGAGATTCTTGAGGATTTCATAGTTTGTTATATTTTCAAATAAATTAAGGAACTTATGCCATAAAACCTACATTAATAATGATAGCTAAGAGATAAGAGTATAAAATGACATCAAAACAAAAATCTTAGGTTATAAACCTTAATCTAAATTAAGACTAAATGTGCAAACTAGAGAGATGAAAGTGAAAACCCTATACTAAGTGAGAATTAAAACACCCCAAAGCACCAAAAGTGAATGATAGAGTAAAAATAAAATTGTGTTTGCATTGACATTGGTTTAGAGGGGGTTGAGAGAGATTGGTATAGGAAATAGATAGTAAGAACAAGAAGTTTTCACCTAGGACACCATTAACAACCAATGAAGATTAGGAGCTAAAGGTACAATCATAGATATCATGACTATAAAATCACTAACCACCATTCGAGGCTTTAGTAAGCCACACTTACCAAGGTTCAACACAAGTAGATTCAGGATGGTGAAGAAGTGAAAGGCATAAAGCTCCATGTAAGCACAACAAGAACCCAATAGGGTTAAGATTGTGGAATAAATGATGGATACCAAAACAAAGACATAGATGATCAAGGTAATTAGTATCATGTAAGTTGACATTGAGGTATTAACAAAGATGTTCTATTAATTTATGGAATTCCCACTAGAGGTTGTAGTGGGAGAAGATTGTTCTCACTTGCACACACTTGTAAACTAAAGGAGTATAACCACTAAATGTTGAGTCACTTATAATAGTTGGTATAAGATTAGATGGTGGACATAGGTCAAAAGATACTACAAGGTGATTCCCTATTTGATGTCTCAATTCAAGACAAGTTGATCACTTCCATTGCAACTCATCTTTATGAGTTATGCTACTTCAAAAAGCTAGAGGAACTTGTATAGTTATTACTCTCACATGTCCATGAGGACCACATGTACTTTATATGTAGGTGCATGAATATTTTAGTGTAGTTGATCAAGAGGATAACTAGGCTCCTAGATGTTGGTAAGGACATCCATCAAATGATAGAAGATGATGAAGAGGTAGAGTGCATTTAAAATATTTTTAGGTACTTTAAGGGGCATTTCACATTCCCCATAAACAAGTACAAGGACCCTAAAATGAGGGTGGTGGTATGATTTTAAGTTCCAAATTATACCTTGGTGGTTGATGGACCAATGTGTCAAAGGCATACCTCTACATCACCTATCACATGGCATAGGGCATACAATCCAACATTGCAAAGTTTATCACTGAAGAGTTGGTGAAAAATGCATTAGAGTGCCATATCACCAAGGGGAACTTTAGTTGGGGGTCCATCCTTATTTTAATTATCATGGGGGAAATTGGGATCCTAAATGGGAATGAGTATAATCTATGGTTTTTTGAAGAACATAATGATTCCCCAGCACAAAAATATTGAGACTTTACTTACCCCACCTCCTTCAACACTGAGTACAAATCCACGTGATATGATGGTGTGAGAAATACATAGAGCCCTTTAGGATAGAATAGAAAATTCCTTAGGGGCTCCCCAATTATATATTTGGAATGATAAATTTTGTTGTAATGTATCATTATTATATAGTACACTTGGTGCTATGAGATGGGAATAGATCAAGCTAGCTGAAGCTCCCCTTCACCTTCTCAATAAGGTACTTTAGGGATGCACTATGTTAGATCCCTAATACATAATAACTAGATATTATAGGGAAGGAAATGGATGTGGACAGGCATAGGTTGAGGTTCTAATTCCCTCAAAAAAATGAGAAGGCCACTGAAGACAAAGAAGATGCATCAGATCACCTAGACATTGATCCCATCCAAGAGGTCACCATCCTAGGCTACATCCATTTATTATACTATGAGATGAAGCCAAAAAATAAGGACTCTAACACCAAATAGAGTGTTGAGTAGAGTGAAAACCCCCCAATCTAGATCAGGGATGAATGGATTCCATTTCTAGTCCAGTAGAATATGTCTCCAAAGAAGAAGAGGGGCGAGACTTTGGAAGTGATAAAGGAGTGCCTAAAGCTCAAGATAACTTTAGAAGGGGAAAAATATCCTTCTAATGCCTCAAATAAGTGCATGTTATCTGTGCCCAAGGCTTTCCCTAGTGTAAGGGAGAAGAAAAAAGGGAAGGTCCCTCCTGTGTCACCCAAAATAATCCTATTCGATGTAGAGGAGGTAGAGGATTCAGAGGAGTCAGAGGAAGAAATAATAGGGAGGGGTGTATACATCATGCCTAAGGAATATTAATCCTCATCAAGTGAATATACTCCCTCTCCATCCCCCTAGATTGAGTTATGAAAAAGAAGTGAACATGGAAGAAACTCAACTTTGGTGAAGCCAAGATGAAGAGGGTGCATGAGCTAAAAGAATGAATAAAAGAAATAACCAAGACTAGGATATCCAAAGAAGATATTGAGATGGTTGAGGCTAAGGAATGAAGGAAATAATTGGAGGAGCACAAAGTGTGGGAGATGAAGACAAATAAAGTATAAGGGAGAGACGAATAAAAATCAAGTGAAGAGCCTAGAGAGGTAGAAGTGCATGAAGAAGTACTACCCTCATGTGTACTTGCTAAAGAAGATCTAAAATTAAAAGTTAAGGACATGTGCCTACCCTAAGATCACATAAATGTGGCACTAAATTTTTTCTATAATCGAGAGGACATGAGGTCCAAGGGCATTTCCCAAGTTGAAGTCAATTGAATAGAGGCTAAGGAGACAGAGGCGAGAGAGAAGAAATGCATGGTGAAAACCACATAGAGGAAGGATGAAAATGAAAAAGTTAGGAAAGAGGAAGAAAATATGAAGGTTAGGGTGGAGAAGGATATAAGGAAGGAAAAAGTGGACTAGGCAGAAAGGGCTAGGATGGTTAAGGAAATATAAAATAAGAAGGTTGCCACTAGCATAGAACATATAGAGGAAAAAGTAATAGAAAAGGTGCCTAACACCTCCACCAGAACAAAAAAAATTTCATAATAGGCATACCATATCTATTAAGGGGTAACTAAATAAAAATAAGGTGATGTTGGCATGTTATAAAAATAAATAGAGAAGAAAGCAGAGACCCTGTTAGGGCAAAAGGAGAGAAAGGTTGGTGTTGAAAAGGCTCACACTGAAAAGCCACAAGAGGATGAAATGAGTAAGGGGGAAAATTCCATGGAAGAAACCCTAAAATAATGAGAACATGATGGTGATTATAATACAAAATAAAAATAATAAAGATAAGGAGGAGAAAAAGGAGGAGGAGGAGAAGAAGGGACTGGTAGAAGTACCAATGCTAGTAAAGAAGAAAAAGAGCTGGTTGAAGAAGAAGAGTGTGAACCAATCTATAGGGAAAAATCATAGTATGGGTTCAAAGAGGATGATTAATTTTATATAATGGAATCCATACCCCTAAAGGCTATGACAACCCTGATGCACCATCAAGTTTCTTGGGTGTTATATTGTTACATGGATGAGCCTTAGTTTGAGGTTCTATAAAAATCACTTTAGTGTACCAAGAAGCTAGAAGAAGGGAATGATTACTAGATTATAAATAATCAAGATATGAACCCCATAAGGTTAGCTAACACCCTCCTCAAAATGGCCTCCAAAGTGGTGCACAAGAACATTATCAATGATGTCTGTGCCAATTGTTGAAAGAAAATAGTACAAAATGCTAAAAAAAAATAGAAGAAATAAGGCTCAAACTCAAATAGGTAGTTGAGAACATAGAATAGGTAGATCCATCACTTTTGGAAGGTTTGGGTACCTTGAGAAAGAAATAGGTTGACAAGGTCTATGCGCTTGTAGAGCAGATGCTTCCCTAGATGAGGTTGATGCTTGAGGAGCAAGAAGACCCCTATGAGGCCATGAAGAGAGAGTTGAACAAAAACTAGATGTGGTAGAATACCTCTTTACCAAACTAGAAGAGGGCATGGAAGAAGTAGATGGCATATTTTGTAGTTTCACCACCCAAATAGTGGTCAATGATGCATGCCTTAAATAGGAAAATGAGGAAAAATATGTCTTATTTCAACACTCCTTCACAGTGAGTAGAACCAAGTATATACAAGTGATGGAAAAGGTCAACACCCTAAGTAGCCAATTAAAGACCTAAGAGAAAGAATTAGAGGCACTCTTTTACACCTTCCAAACAAATTCAAGTGAATAAGGGGATATCCTAGATGATAGGGTAAGGCAAACAAGGGAGAGGCTTGAAGTATTCATAAAAAACTAGAAAGCATGGGCATTCTTACCCTCGAAGCCACATAAAAGTAATAATAAGGTGTTTTTGATTAGATCAAGCTCACTATCTAAGGATTTAAAAACTTTAATGCAAAAATTGAGTAGGGTGTGCTCAAGTTTTTCACATTAAAGGTGTTGAAAGACTAGTTCGAGGTGGACTAGCAATTTTATATGGGGTAATGTTGGGCCCCCTTTTGTGATAACTACATAGACCATGCCAACTTGACATATTTAGGTATAAAGTAATCAGGTAGAAGGATTAATCTCTTTTAAATCTTTTGGTGCTAGGTAGATTAATCCTCAATGATCTTGTGCTAGCTTGTAGGTAGTTGTTTGGCATCATCTTTCAAAAGACATCCCTACAGTTATTTGCACATGGTGACTAGATAACACTATTGTTAGAGTAGTGAAGTTGGTAGGATTGTAACCCCTAATGATAACTCATCATCTAACATACACTCATCTAACATGGGTAGAGTAGTGGAGCTAGTGGGATAGTAAGCCCCAGTGATAGTGCAACACTTGGCATGCACCCATTTGACCTGAAAAGAAGATGCCCCTTTCCCTATAAAAGAAGGCTTGAACCTGAAGAGAAGGGAGGTGATTAATATTAGTGAAGCTCTACTAAAATTGAGATCCAATATTAATATTATGTAATCTATATAAACTAAGTTAGGCATTCCTCACTTGTGAGCCAATGAGCATGAGTAGTGTCAAGGATGAACATATGCTTTGTTTTCATGTCCTAAAATTTATATGTTGAAACTATAAATCAATGAAGAATGTTATTTTACTAGTGGAGTGCCGATTCTTTCCATATAGTCAGTGTTATTATATGTTGTGAATTTGTTTTTATATATATGATGATATAGTTCCATGTTTTGAATGTGTTATGGTATAAAGGTCCATCCCAGGTCGCTAATGTTATTATTGTGCCATAAAGTGATTTTGACATACCTATGAGATAAACTAAGTGCTAAAATTAGCATGCATTGAGGCCAAAAAACTTGTACCTAAAGTTCTAAATTAAAGAATGAGAAATTGAATATAATCCATTTCCATGACTTGAATAAGCACCTAAATGACCTTTAACTTGCTATCCCAATAGCTTGCACCATCTAAATCTTTATCTAGCTAGATAAGAACTTGCTCCATAGGACTTGTGCCCTTGAATATAGTTCCTATTAAACCATTATACAATAGCCTAGCATTGATAGGCCATCTAAGCCCATCTTACCCATGACTAAGTCCCATTGGTACCAAAGTTTTTCCATGTTTCAACTATCCCAATGCAGGCCTAGTCCCTTCACTATTGTCGTTCAGGTGAGTGCACAAGGCTTACACTTTATGTGAAATTGATGCCAATGTAGTAGTGTGTTAAATTTTTTGTGCCACATACCATAATATGCTCACTCCTAGTTATATGAAGTATATAATTGACTTGTATTTATTTATAAGTTCATGACTAAGCACAAAATCTAAATAGGAGAAATAACTACAACACCATTTTTATTTGAATATTGAATTTGCAAAGGAAAAACAAGTGTCTAGTTTTTGAGTCATATCTACCCAATTTTTTTTATATCATGTATTAAAAATAAAAGTTGTTGAGGAATCCAAGTTTCATATATCTATATAGATTTGAAGATCTGAAAGTGAGTACAATCAAAGATATTGATCTTAGAAGTTGACTGTGTGTTCATGTTTGTTATGCAAGTGACCTGAGAAGGATGTTTGAGATTGTGTTGATGTTGTTTTGATATCTCATGATGAATTTGCTATTTTTGAGTGTTGTGGACTCCATGAGGATACTATATGAGTATTGTTTAGGTGTGATAAATTTATCTTGAGTATAAAAAATGTTTAATAAGTTGACTGTATGTTTGGTAATAGTGTTCTTATGTATAAGATCTCTATTTTCATTGTTTGAGCATATGTAGATGTGAGATAAGATGAATGTGATCATTTGAGGATGTTGGAGGGGACATAAGGAGTGTACCTATGTATTTAAAGTGGTCTTATGTTATTTTTTTGATGGTGTGCTAAATAGGTGAATAGGTCTCCATGAGACCTATAAGAGCTACAAGGGCTTTATTAAAAGGTGTAGCTATTAAAGGGTGACCCATAGATGCTATGGCTGAACTATGAAGATTTTTTTGAGATATGTATTTGTGTGAGAGATGCCTTAAGGGATAAGGCATACCTAATGGCTAACCATGGTGAATTTTAGACGTGTGTGAGAGAGACTTGGGAGAGATTTGAGAGAGGCTTGTGTGTGTGTTTTATGGTGTGAAGGAGGGGTAGAGTGTCTTAAGGATGAGTTAAGGATCAAAATAGATTTAGTACTATTTGTATGACCTATAGGTCACAATTATATTGGTAGAATAGTTCTCTTATAGATTGAGTGTGAGTAAAGGTGAAGAGTGATAAGCATAGGTCCATCATCAGGTCTTAAAGACATCAATTCATAGGTGGATGTGTTCATATATGTTGTTATATAATATCAACATCTAAGGTGGTTTTGACCTCCTTGTAAGGTAAAACTTACTAAAAGTCAGTTGTTATTGCAACTCAGCTAGATAGGTATGGCAACACCTTATGGGATTGTAGTCTCAATAACTAGGGATTATAGTTCCTTGATAATTTTGTAGATGGTCTAAATTGGTTCTTGTTATTATAAGACAATAGTAAAATTTTAGGTTTTAGTGGATTTTATTCCCCAAGAGGGTTTCCCACATATTTCATTTGTTACATGATTGATCTTGCATTACCTATCTTTTTCATTGCTATGAATGATGTGTATGTTTCATGAATGCTTATGGTAGTTGATTAAATGTTTGTAAAGATAAGAATTGAAGTTGGATTATTTGGGCTCATTGGTTTCCCCCCTCCTCCCCAGTCTTATTGATTTTACCTCTAACAAATCCTTGTAAACTCTCCTTAAAATTATTTGAAGCTTGTAACATTTGGTCAAAAATAGACCTAACTACCAACTTACCTATGATATCACACACACATGTTAATTCTAGTTAATTAAAAAAATTCATTGCATGCTTCTCTTGCTCAATGATCTTTGTGACTAAATCATCAACAACATTTACCCATTCCTGAGCTTCTTGGGTCTTAATGACCACTAGATTTAAATGAATTTGATGCCTCTAGGGGGACATCAAATTATAATGGTTGAATGCATTATTGGTATTAAATAAAACCAATAAATTCAACCTATTGTCATCTTCCTTGAGAACATTAAATAAGTTAATTATTGTAATTTCCTAGGGAGCCAATTGTTCTCTCAAATAATGAATAGTATCTAGTATCTTGTATAACATCAATGTTGTATTTTGAACATCTTGTTTTATCTCATAGGGAACGTAGATTACTTGATTTTCCCTAAGGGTCTAAAACTCATGTTCTACCTCTTTTATTACTTATTATATGACATCATGAATGGAAATTAGTGTTTTAGAGTGGGTATCTATATAGGACATAAAGTCCTCAATGAAAGGGGACTGACCCTTCTTTCTATCTTGTCTCTTTGAAAGAGAGTAGATCTCTTCTCTTTCTTCTAACATTAAACTCTGACCAATATTTTATTCTATCTTCTTCTTCCTCACCCTTTGTATGGATTTATTTGACTTATCAAAGAGTGAGATCACAGTGGGAAGCTCAATGATCTTCAAGTTTGGCCTCTTAGAAGTTGTTGCTCCTAATTCCTTGGCCTAGTCTAGAAGGGTCAACTTTGATGGGTCTAATGGCTAGGATTCTATTTGGGTGTATTTTATTGGAAAACTATTATGGGATAGTTTAAGTATTGAAGGCTATATTATTTAAGACCAGTCTACATTTATTAGATGTGGCATTGGATGGACAATGTAGACTAGCTTCTACTTTGGAGCTCTTTTGATGACCATCATTATTGTGGTTTGTACTACTCCTAAGGAGGGCTTTGGTGAAAAAAATTGAGTAGAAGATGTTAATTAGATGATGGGATGAATGGCAGTAGTGGAAATAGAAGTGGAGACTAAAAGAGTAGTTTTATCAATAATTGATAAGATAGGCCCAGATGGAGGTGATGACATAGGAAGAAAAGAAGAGACAATTGGCAATGGCAAATAAGAGATAATTGGAAAAGAAATAATAAGAGAATGGTTTAAGGGAGTAGTAGATGTAACACCCTTACCTAATTATCCACCTTCAAGGGGTGCCTTTCATTTCAGTCCTTGCAAGATTAGAACCTTATCTTGCTATAGTTATTGATCCACTTCATGGTTTGGCTCACCATCAATTGAAGGTTGTTCCTGAGGCCTTTCTACCTTATATATTTTTATCTCATATTTTTATCTTCTATGTTTGATGAGTTTCCACTTGTTAGGTAGGAAGGGGGAGAGTCATGCTAGATTTTATTGTCACCTAGATTATTTCTTGCACTATTTATTATTTTACTTTCCTCAATTCAACTTAAACTTGAGGAGTGTGATCATAGAAATCCAAGAAGGGTGGTTATATCAAGTGTTAGTTTAAGCAATAAAATTCAAATAAGACACACTAACACTAACACTAACACTTACAATCGTAGATATTAGGGGTGAGCTTAATGAAAAAAATGCAATTAAAAACATAACTAAAATGTAAAAGACAAATAATCTCTTACCTTCATTGAATTCTCCAAATGCTTTGTTGATCTGGCTTTCTTGATTTGTGCTCAAAGAGTCTTTGGAAATGGAGTTTGTATAGCTCTCTCTCTCCTTAGCACCATTGTGGCTTGTGTTGAATTATGTTTAATTGATGTGTCTTGGCTCAATATTTTGGCATTATAACATTATTGATATGAATCTCATGTAAAATCCTACAATATAACTCTACAATATCTAAGCTTGTGAATTTAATAGGTAATGGATTGTATTTATAGCAAAAGGATCTAACCCCAACCCAAGATGAGTTAAGGTAGAGTTAAGTCTTGGAATGGGTTCAAACCTAACCTAAGTGAGTCAACATAACCTGAGTAGAGTTAATAATTGTCAAGTAATAATTATTTGAAATGAATAGGCATGGTTCCAATTTCAAGATATTTTCTAAAAGGCTTGACAACTTGTAAAGGTAATCATGAAAAGCCAAGATATTTCATATTTTTGAATTTCATTTTTTAGTAATTCATTAGTTTCATATTGATAATTCAACTAAGATTTTAATTTGGTTTAGATTATTAATTAATTTTGATTAGCCATTTAGCTCTTTCAATATTTGATATTAAGTTCATGTGCCCCACTTAATAGGTCCATAGGCCAAATTAACTGTTGTGATGTCACAAGGTACTTAGAGATGAATCTGTGAGAGGTTATGGTTGCATACAATAAAATACCCCAATTAGGGATGCTTTAACATGATTTTGAGCTTTGATGAATGATTCACAAGAAAATTTAGGACATACAATGATTCTTAGGTTTAATTTGCAATGGTTGGTAGTGTTAGGTATGTGGAGCTAAAAGCTTCACCAAGGAGCATAGACAAACAGGTTCGGGTCTACACAGACGCCGGCGTCGGTCAGGAGCGACCGACGTTGGTCAGTTGCAGTTTAGAGGCGCCGACGTCGGCAGTATGGTCGGCCAACGACGGTCACAGGTGAACAGGCAGGAACTGACGTCGGTTACCTGCGTGTCCAGAAAGCGATTTCCGAGGACAGAAGCAAGTGTTTGCATGATGAGTTTGAGTTGTAGACTCATGCTCGCGTCTCTATTGTTAGCAATGTTATTTTTAGAGCCCTTGTTGAAGAGGCTTAACTGTTTGTTGTAAGAGCATGCTTAAGTTTCCTATTTCTATATGTAGGAGAGATCTTCTAAGCTATTGTAATGATGAAGTGTATGAGAGTGTAATAGAGTACGAGTAGAACATTGTGAATGTTTGAAGGACTGTACTTTAGTGAGAGCTCTTGAGGAATAGAGATCTAGTGAGAGATCTTGTGTGCATCTGAGAGAGGTGTGGAAGAACAAAGTTCTTCATTTGTATTCCTATTGTAAAGAGTTTTTAATATAAGTTTTCAGGGTGTTTTCTTGTATATCTTCTTCTGTGCTATTTATCATTTCAGTTACTTATCTATCTAATTTATTTCCGCATTGATTGCTTTCATAAGTGTAATCCATTATTGGTTGATCCCCAACAAGTGGTATCAGAGCTCAGGTTCACTAACAGGTGGTTCAGATCTGTGTAGTGTGTTCGGATTACAGGTTGCTCACAGGGATTTCTGTTTGAGTGGGAGAAGCAATGGCAGAGGAAAGTAAGTTGAGAATGGAAAAGTTTAATGGCAAGAACTATCAGCACTGGAGAATGCAGATAGAGGACTATCTGTGTCAGAAGGATCTTTACTTACCGTTAGGTGGGATAGCAAAGAAGCCCAAGGACATGGAGGATGAAGAATGGGAAGTTCTTGACAGAAAGGCTCTTGGGTCTATAAGACTGAGTCTGGCCTCCACTGTGATATCTAATTTGTCACAGGCAAAAACTACGGTAGAGTTAATGACCACGTTAGCAAATTTGTATGAAAAACCCTCTGCTTCAAACAAGGTATATTTGATGAAGCAGTTGTTTAATTTGCATATGCAAGAAGGTGGATCTGTTTCTAATCACCTGAATGATTTCCATGGTATTGTTAATCAGTTAAGTTCTGTTAATATTTCATTTGAAGATGAAATAAAGGCTCTTTTAATTTTATGTTCTTTGCCTGAAAGCTGGCATGGCTTGGTAATGGCAGTTTCTAATACTGCTTCTGCTTCGAATATTTTAAAAGTAGAGGATGTGGTTAGTGTTATTTTGAATGAGGAAATACGCAGGAAAAGCACAGAAGAGACTTCTGGGACATCCGAGAACGCTTTAAATTTCGAGAGCAGAGGAAGGCAAAAAGAAAGGAGCAAGAGGAGATCAAGATCTAAGTCTAAGGGAAGAGGCAGATCCAAATCCAGGAATGGCAGAAGGCCACAATGCTGGAACTGTGGAAAGTTGGGGCACATAAGCAGAGATTGCTGGTCAAAGCCTAAGGAGGACAATCAGCACGAAGGAAAGGAAGAGACAAAGGTTGCAGGTATTGCACAGGATGCTCTTATTTTCTCTTTGCATAATAACATAGAATCTTGGGTATTAGATTCTGGTGCGTCTTTCCATGCTACCCCTAACAGAGAATATTTCAGTGACTATGTCCATGGAGATTTTGGAATAGTATACTTGGGGGATGATGAGCCTTGCAAGATTATTGGCAAAGGTAAAGTGCAGCTAAAGATGCAGAATGGCAACACATGGGTGTTGAGGGATGTGATGCATGTTCCTAGTTTGAAGAGAAATCTGATTTCTGCAGGTAAGCTTGGTGATGAGGGTTGTACAGTAACTCTCACAGCAGATTCTTGGAAAGTGACCAAGGGTGCACTTGTTATGGCCAGAGGTAAGAGAGAAGGTACTCTCTATTTGTGTAATTGTATTACTAACAAATCTCCTTCAGTTTTATCTACTTCAGATGTGGATGCTAAATTGTGGCACTCAAGGCTTGGCCACATGAGTGAGAAGGGGATGTCTATCCTTAAGTCTAAAGGTATGCTTTCAGATTTGAAAAGTATGGATCTAGAATTTTGTGAGCATTGTGTGTTTGGAAAACAGAAAAGGGTTAGTTTTCTAAAGACTGGGTCTACTAAGAAAAGGCAGAAGTTGCAGCTTGTTCACACAGACGTGTGGGGACCGGCTCATGTAGCCTCTATTGGCGGATCACAGTACTATGTTACATTCATAGATGACGCCACAAGAAAGGTATGGATCTACTGTATTAAAAAGAAATCTGATGTTTTTGAGACTTTTAAGATATGGAAAGCCATGGTTGAGAATGAAACAGGCAAAAGATTAAAGTGCTTGAGATCCGATAATGGTGGTGAGTTCTGCAGTCTTAAGTTCAAATTGTATTGTTACATAAATGGGATCCGTAGGCAAAGGACGGTTCCAAGGACACCTCAGCAGAATGGTATTGCTGAAAGAATGAACAGGACTATTATGGAGCGTGCAAGATGTATGAGATTGCATGCAGGTTTGCCCTTAGAGTTTTGGGCAGAAGCAGTTGACACCGCAGTGTACCTGATCAACAGAGGACCCTCTACAGCTCTGGATGGTGGAATTCCAGAAGAGGCATGGACAGGTAAAAAGGTTGATCTCTCATATCTCAAAGTTTTTGGTTGTGAAGCCTTTGTGCACATAGATAAGGAAAATAGAAAGAAGATTGATGCTAAGTCTATGAGGTGCACGTTTATAGGCTATGGCTCAGATGATTTTGGTTTCAGATTTTGGAATCTAGGAACTAACAAGGTAATCAGGAGCCGTGATGTTGTTTTCAATGAAAGGGTGATGTACAGTGATCAGACAAGGAAGCTAGATCAAGTTGGGCAGAGCAATAATGAGTTGGACGAAGTTATGGTCCAAAATGAGCTCGCGGAAAAAAGAAATAATCACTTACAGGAAAACACAGAGACCGACGTCGGCAGGTTTGGAACCAGCGTCGGCAGTACAGAAACCGATGTCGGTCATACAGAGACCGACGTCGGCAGACCAGGCACCGGCGTCGGCCAAAAAGAACCGGCGTCGGCCAGTAACAGGTCTACAGGTGGCCGAGGTCGGTCACTGTCAGAAAATTTGGGTGGACAGATTGTTGAAAACGAGTCCAAGACACCAATCAGGAGGTCTGAAAGGGTAAGTAAGCCTCCAATTAGATACTCTCCTTCTTTATATTATTTATTGCTAACCGATGGTGGAGAACCAGAAAGTTTTGAAGAAGCTTTACAGGTGGAGTCCAGGAGTAAGTGGGAGCATGGCATGATTGAGGAGATGGAGTCCTTAAGGGAGAACCAAACATGGGATTTGGTTGAATTGCCAGCTGGTAAGAGAACACTGAAGAACAGGTGGACTTACAGGTTGAAGGAAGGCGAGGATGGTCAGATGAGATACAAGGCCAGATTGGTTGTAAAAGGTTTTGCACAAAAGCCAGGTATTGACTTTGGCGAGATTTTTTCTCCAGTTGTTAAGATGACTTCTATAAGGGTTGTATTGTCTTTGGTTGCTTTTGAGGATTTGCATCTCGAGCAGCTAGATGTTAAAACAGCATTTCTTCATGGAGATTTAGATGAGGAAATTTACATGGAACAGCCAGAAGGTTTCGAAGTCAAGGGTAAGGAGAAACTAGTGTGCAGGTTAAAGAAAAGCTTGTATGGCCTCAAGCAAGCTCCAAGGCAATGGTACTTGAAATTTGACAGGTTTATGACTGAGCATGGTTTCAGTAGATGTCAATCAGACCATTGTGTATATTTTAAGAGATTTGATAACGGTAGATACATTATTCTATTGTTGTATGTAGATGACATGCTGGTTGCAGGGTCTCACATGCAGGACATCTCAGAGCTTAAGGAGAAGTTAGCTCAAACGTTTGCCATGAAGGATTTAGGAGCAGCTAGGAAAATCCTTGGCATGAGCATTAAGAGAGACAGAGAAAATCACAGGTTGATATTGTCTCAAGAAGATTATGTGGACAAGGTGTTGAAACAGTTCAACATGCAGGATGCGAAACCGGTAAGCACACCTTTGGCAAGACATTTCAAGTTAAGCAAAGAACAATGTCCCAATTCACATGATGAGGTAGAGTACATGAACAAGGTTCCATATTCTTCCGCAGTAGGAAGTTTGATGTATGCAATGGTGTGTACTAGACCAGATATTGCCCAAGCAGTGGGAGTAGTAAGCAGGTATATGGCCAATCCAGGAAAGGAACATTGGAAAGCAGTACAATGGATCCTTAGATATCTGAGAGGAACCAGCAGTAGACACTTATGCTATGGAGGTTCAGATACATCTCTACATGGCTATGTAGATTCAGATATGGCAGGGGATTTGGATGGCAGGAGGAGCACTACAGGTTATGTTTTTACCGTAGATGGAACGACAGTTAGTTGGATTTCTAAGTTGCAGAAGGTTGTAGCCTTGTCAACTACAGAAGCAGAATATATTGCAGCTACAGAAGCTAGCAAGGAGATGCTATGGATGACACGGTTCATGGAAGAGCTTGGAAGGGAGCATGGTAGTTGCAGATTGCATAGTGACAGTCAGAGTGCAATCCACTTGGCTAAGAACTCAGCTTTCCATTCTAGAACCAAACACATACAGCTAAGGTACCACTTCATACGGCAGGTATTGGAAGATGGTGAGTTGAAGCTGGAGAAGATCCATACAGACATGAATCCTGCTGATATGCTAACAAAGCCGGTTACTAAGGAGAAGTTGAATCTTCATTCAACTTCTATTGGTCTTCATAATTAAGTTGAAGATGGAGGAGCTAGAAGATCTTGCTGTACAGGTATTGGTGCAGCTGGTTTATCTCCAAGTGGGAGATTGTTAGGTATGTGGCAGTATGGTCGGCTGGCGACGGTCACAGGCGAACAGGCAGGAACCGACGTCGGTTACCTGCGTGTCCAGAAAGCGATTTCCGAGGACAGAAGCGAGTGTTTGCATGATGAGTTTGAGTTGTAGACTCATGCTCGCGTCTCTATTGTTAGCAATGTTATTTTTAGAGCCCTTGTTGAAGAGGCTTAACTGTTTGTTGTAAGAGCATGCTTAAGTTTCCTATTTCTATATGTAGGAGAGATCTTCTAAGCTATTGTAATGATGAAGTGTATGAGAGTGTAATAGAGTACGAGTAGAACATTGTGAATGTTTGAAGGACTGTACTTTAGTGAGAGCTCTTGAGGAATAGAGATCTAGTGAGAGATCTTGTGTGCATCTGAGAGAGGTGTGGAAGAACAAAGTTCTTCATTTGTATTCCTATTGTAAAGAGTTTTTAATACAAGTTTTCAGGGTGTTTTCTTGTATATCTTCTTCTGTGCTATTTATCATTTCAGTTACTTATCTATCTGATTTATTTCCGCATTGATTGCTTTCATAAGTGTAATCCATTGTTGGTTGATCCCCAACAGGTAGGAATCAATCTAAAGTCTAGTTGAAAGCCAATTATGGCCAGTTTTAGGTGCTTACAGTTTGCCCCTATTTGAGAAGATATTGAAAGCTATAGGAAAAGTAACATATTATCAAATAATGAAAAACCATTTTATGCCTAAAATAAAATGATGATTAAATAAGAAGTTCCAAAAAATGTTTGGGAAGCCTATAATGATGCCTCCTTGAGGGAGTGGCTGACACATATGATTGATGGATGGTCCCTAAAAAAGAAGTAAGAAAAAGATTGAAATTAACCCATGGGTGAGATTAATCAAATAGATAAAATGATTTCACATATTGATTTAAAAAGTAATAATTTTCCCAAAGGTGGTTATAATCAGTAATAAAATTTGAGACATTGATTTTCCCATAGGTGCTTAATTAGTGGCACATGCATATACCCTAGTTAGGGTTTTTGAGTCAAAATAATGATTTTCCCATATGTAGTTATAATCATTAAGGTGACATAGATTGAAAAAATGATATTTTATTGTGTCTCAGTAGGGAAAATTGGTAAGCATAACTCAAGGTTATAACATGTTACATAGATTAAAGTTGAGTGAGCAAAAATGTAGAGTCGATGATATAATGACTGAAGAAGCCATGAATAAATAGACATATGAGGATGCAAAAAGTGATGAAAGATATGAATATAAGAATAAGAATTTATCAATGAGAATGATTTGGTTATACTTGACAATGTGGAGATGCTCATCCTTTTTAGTATTGATATAACAAGAATGGTCAAATCTATCGATTTGATCAAATAAGGTGGGTGGATTTGCCAAGGTTACTAAGGAGAAACATTTATGGTTATATTTCTTATAAGGAATATTGAGATATTTTTTTATATAGCACATGATGATATTCATCATGATATAAAACATCATGATAACTTAGCCAAGATATGCAGAAGGATTGACTCCAAATTCAATAAATAATTGAAAATAATACACCAATGATAAAAATCATGATGATAATGTTGACATATGAATATGGATAGACTCAAGAATAATGCATAAGGAATCACCCAATGAATGAATATAAATTGAGTAAAGGCACAATACTAAAACCATACAAATAAGAAAACAAACAAATAAATGACTAAGTAAACAAACACATAAAAAGCCTAAAAATAAAGCGAAAGAAAGCATCCTATTACTGGATTTTCCCTAGTAGGGCAGATTGAGGATGACTAACTAGGATTAAATAGGAAAAATGTCTTTGGATTTTAAAAAATTTGAATTTTTTTTGGAATTTTAGGGGTATCTTAACTCATTAGAAATTGACAAGATACCACTAGTAAAATAACAAGAGAGTTGGCTTAGGTTGCTCATAAAATGGCAAGAGCATATGGAAAAGAGGGACTAAAATTACCTAAAAATTAATCGAGTGTGGCTTATATAATCCCATAATGACCTCAAGTCACATTAGTTCTACCAACACAAAAGGTGGTGAAAATTGACTAGGTCACAACAAGTTCACAAATTAAGGCCATATGGTAAGGCAAATAAAAATAATAATGGCAAGGTGATGCATCGATACATGGTAAAAGGTGTTGTTCCTAACTTTCCCATAGGAAATTATAATTAAGAAATAAAAACATAAGTTTGTGATATTAATTTTCCCATATGTATTTATAATTAGTAACACAAGGCAGACTATTGATTTTCCCATATGCGGTTATAATCAATAACACCAGTTAAATGTGAATGAAAGATAACTTGCTAGATCAACTGTCACCCTAATTTAATAGATTTTCACTTAAACATAGAATTATAAAACTAATGAAACTAGATTATAATCCCCTTAGAAAATGCATAGGAATAACCAAAGGAACCAAGATCAAAATGGGTCAGGTAGGATGGCTAAAAACATGCTTTGGTTTAATAGAGATGTTAGAGTAAAATGTCATATTGTATGGTATTTTTTAGGATGATGATGGTTTGATAATTAGATATAATGGTAATAGGTTTTTCCCTAAGTGATAAGGGAAATGACAGGGTTGAAATAATGGAAAATGAAAATGGTAAAGTTAATTATTTTGGCCAAGTTATATGACAAATGGAAAAGGTATGGATTTTGGCAAGGTATAGGTATGGTTTTATGATTTTAGCTAGGTAGTTATTTATGTTGTTCCTATTGATGTGGAGATACACATCCTAATTAACATATGATACAAATAGAATAATTAATCATGTAAATTGTTATCCCACACCTCTTTTGAATAGTTTCTTTGTCAAAAACCTACTACAAATTTAGACTCCAAGAATGTTGTTGTGATCTTCATTGGTCATTGATTTTATTTCCTCTAAAATTTGAAACAAGGTGCTTTTGTATCTTTTGTAAAGGAAAGTGTAGTTAGGGATGGTAAATATAGATAAATAATGGATGATAGGTTTGATTTGTTAATGTAATAGTGGATGATAATGGAATCTATAATGGTTAAGAAATAAATGAAGACCAAGATATTTAGGCACAATGTTGTTGATTCTAGATTCAACATAACTTTGGTTATGGTAGGGCTAAAGACTTCTAAATATTCTCTTGATAAGACCATAGGATGTTTTTATTATTTGGGGTTGAGAGTAGCTACCATCTGATTATGTTATAGATTAGAAGATATAATGATTTTTTCTTTGATAATGTGTTCATCAAGTAGTGAAAAATTATTGTGCTTAGTTATTGGCACCTTGATGAGGTTTTCACCAATGAATTTGTCTTGATTATCCCATAGTTCCTCCAAATAGCTCTAATTCCACTATCAAGAATATAGAATAAAAAACATCTCTGATTCCAATGTCAAGATTAGGAGCACAATTGATTAACTTGTATAAGCAACTAAACATGAAATTTAACCAGAAGTAACAAGTAACTAGAAATCAGAAACAACACAAAATTTGAGAGACAATACAATCTTGTATTCAACTCATCTAGAAATAAAATACAATAAAGAAGATGACACACTCTTCCCACACCTCTGAGGCTTCCCAGACATCTAGGGCTCCTAGTAATTCTCCTTCAAGAGTTCTCTCTCTCAATTGCAGTCATAATAAACAACTCAAACATAGAGTTGTTGTTCACCTCCACCAGTCAATAACAATACTGCCAGTACACAAGTACTCAAAGTAATCCAAGTAGATCTCCCTTGAACTTGCAACAACTTGAAAATAAAATGATCTTACTTACCATGTATATCTCTACCTGATCTTGCACAACTTGCAGATCAACCTGTTTTGCACACTTACAAACCTAGATCTTACAATCGAAAGGATCTCTTCCTTGTCCTTAATTACAATACAGCCCCATGAGTTTATTATATAGATCCCATGCTAAAAATAATTAGACATCCTAATTAAAATAATTAGACACGCATCTCCAAGAATAAAATTAGTCTTTACATGCAAACAACTGGTTCATTAAACAAACTATTCATGAAACTAGCAGTTCTGGAACTGCACAGGCGACTGACATCAGCTGATCCATGACTGATGTCAGTAGCTTCATGTCCACCCCTGACTAATGTTGATTGGTCTAATCGATGATGGTGACTGTGACACTCAACTATCTCCTCCATGTTTGCATATAATGAAGCTTTTAGCTCCATAACCTAACAATCTCCCACTTGGAGATAAATAGCTGCACCTATACCTGTACCTATACATCATCTAATTTGTTCCCTAGTTTGTATCCCTCTTCAAGCTTAATCTTGAAGACCAACCACCACACATCTTATGGTGTTACACCTATCATTCAAGTCCCCTTCTATCTCTGAAGTGCTTGACCCTGCATATCATGTTAACCTACTACTGGTCCCTCTCAGATACCTGAGAATCCACTAAATTACTTTCCAATGTTTTTTTCTTGAATTGGCCATAAACTCACTGACAACACCCACTACTTGGGAAAACTCAGGTCTAATACACATGTACTTAACCTCATCATGTGAATTGAGACACTATTCTGTGAACTATCCATCCATAGGTGTGCTAACCGGTTTTGCATCCCACATCTTAAACCTCGCCACTACCTTATTCACACAATCATCCTGAGATAACACCAACCTATGATCTTCCCTATCTCTAGGAATACTCATGCCAAAGAATTTTGCTGCTTTCAAATTCTTCATGACATACCTCTGAACTAACTTTACCTTTATCTCAACAACTCCCTGCATTTGTGACCCTGCAACAAGCATACACACAACATACAGTAACAGAATAATGTAGCTAATATTATCCAACCTAGTAAAGAAAACACAATGGTCACATTGACATTGACTAAAGCCATGCTTTGTCATACACCTGTCAAACCTCTATTGTCTTGCAGCTTGCTCAAGACCATATAACCTGGCCTTTCATCTCACGTGTCCATTCTATCTCTTCTTTAACCTAGGAATCTATTCATCTTTTAGTGCTTTCTCTCTAGCTAGAAACTCTACCAAATCTCCCATTTGGTTCTTATCTAAGGAATCAAATTCCTCATTCATGCCATGCTCCCACTATTTCCTAGATTCCACCTGCTCTGCTTCTTTAAAACTTCCTAGTTCTTGACCATTAGTGAGAAACAAGTAGTCTAAAGAAGGGGAATAATGAATTTGAGGCTTACTTACACTTTTAGTCCTCCACATGGGCATTTGAGACTCCTTAATAGCTTGCTATCTGCCCAAAATCCATTTTTTGGTCGACCCTGGTCTACACCTGACTGATGTCGATCCCACCTAATCACTGACGCTAATTCCCTAACTGACATCAGTGTCCACCTGGTCATTGACACTGGTTCCCTAACCGATGTCAGTCACCACCTGTCTGACACCACTGACTGTGATCTAAGCATGATCGACATTGATACCTGCTTGTTTGATGTTTGTTCCACCTGACCGACATTGGTAACTATGTTTTCCTGTGAGCGATGAGTTTTTATCTGCAAGCTTACCTTTAATCAAAACCCTATCCAAACTGCCCTACTCAAAATTATTTATCCCCTGTGACTGATCTCTATCTATCATCTTCTCTTGAAAAACCAAGGCTTTCCTATTCTTGTCAAAAACATTAGATTTCTTCTTTGTGCAATAGACCCGATCCTTTCTTATAGCATGTGTTTCAAGAAACCTCACTTTCTTCTGTTGCTTACAGAAATATTGATCTATGCTTTTTGGATCTAAACTCTTACCCTTTGACTCAAGAACATCCATCTCCTTCTTATTCATGTGACCAATCCTACTTAGCCACATCTTCGAATCTACACCAGAAGGAGAATCAGTAATACAAGTAGATAGATAAAGAGTACCTACTTTCTTACCTCTAGCTAAAATAAGTGCACCCTTGGAAAGTTTCCAAGAGTCCACTGTGAGAGTTACTGTGCATCCCTCATCACCCAACTTTCCTATAGAATAAAATTCTACTTTAGGACTGGGACATGCATGACCTCCTTCAACACCCATGTGTTGCCCGTCTGCAATTTCAGCTGCACTTTCCCTTTTCCAACCATTTGACAAGGCTTACCATCCCCTAAATAAATCTCTCCAAAGTCTCCTTGGACATATTCATGGAAAAATTATCTATTTGGGGTTTCATGGAAAGAGGCACCAAAGTCTAACACCCAAGATTCCACTTTATCCAAGGAACATACAAGAGCATCTTATGCAACAATATCTGCAACATCTACTTCTTCATTTTCTTCATGCTGATCTTCAACCAACCAACAATTTTTCTTTACATGCCCTTGCTTTCCACATTTCTAGTAGATTATTCTTCCATACCTAGATTTGGATCTCCTGCCTATCTTTGACCTTCATCTCCCTTGCTCGATCTTCTCTCTTTGCCTTCCCCTGCTTTCAACACTTAAAACATTCCTTGATGATTCACCTATGCTTTTCCTACAAATTTCTTCATTCAAGATTACACTAACAACATCATCAACTTTTAAGATATTTGAAGTAGATGCAATATTACTAATTGCCATTACCGAACTATCCCAACTTTCAGGTAATGAGCATAAGATTAAGAGAGCCTTAATTTCATCATAAAAAACAATATTAACTGAAACTAACTGGTTTACCAAACCATGGAAATCACTAAGATGACTGTGTATAGGTCCACCTTCCAACATTTGCAAATTAAATAACTGCTTCATAAGGAATACCTTATTCAAAGCTGAGGGTTTTTCATATAAATTTGCCAAAGATCCCATTAACTCTATCATTGTCTTAGCCTGTGATAAGATGGAAATCATAGACAATGCCAGGCTCAACCTTATAGATCCCAGAGCCTTCTAATCAAGAACCTTCCATTCTTCATCTTTCATATCCATGGGATTGCTTGCAACCCCACCCAATGGTAAGTATAGATCTTTCTGATACAAATAATCTTCTATTTGCATCCTCCATAATTGATAATTCTTGCCATTAAACTTCTCCATTCTTAGCTTACTTTCTTCTGCCATTGCTATACTCCCACTCAATCAAAAACCCCTGAGAGTGACCTATAATCAAACACAAACCTGCTCCTTATAACCTTGCTCTGATACCACTTGTTAGGAATATAGAACAACAAATAGCTCCGATTCCATTGTCAGGATTAGGAGCATAATTTATTACCTTGTATAAGCAACTAAACATGGAATTTAACCAGAAGTAACAAGTAACTAGAAATCAGAAACAACACAGAATTTGAGAGATAATACAATATTGTATTTAACTCATCTAGAAAGAAAATATAATAAATAAGATGCCACACTCTTCCCACACCTTTGAGGCTTCCCACACCTCTAGGGCTCCCAATAATTCTCCTTCAAGAGTTCTCTCTCTCAATTATAGTCACAACAAACAACTCAAACACAGAGTTGTTGTTCACCTCGACCAGTCAGTAACAATACTGCCAGTACATAATTACTCAAAGTACTCCAAGTAGATCTCCCTTGAACTTGCAAAAACCTACAAATCAAATGATCTTACTTACCATGTATATCTCTACCTGATCTTGCACAACCTATAGATCAACCTGGTTTTACACACTTGCAAACCTAGATCTTACAATTGAAAGGATCTCTTCCTTATCCTTAATTATAATATAGCCCCATGAGTCTATTATATAGATTCCATGCAAAAAATAACTAGAACTCCTAATTACAATAATTAGACACGCATCTCCAAGACTAAAATTAGTCTTTACATGCAAACAACCAGTTCGTTAAACAAACTATTTGTGAAACTAGCAGTTTTGGAACTGCACAGGCAACTGACATCGATCGCTGTCTATCTGGAGATGACCGATGGTGGCCGATCCATGACCAATGTCAATATCTTCTTATCCACCCATGACTGATGTCAGTTGGCTTGACCGATGCTGGTGAGTGTGACACTCAACAACCTCCTCCATGTTTGCATACAGTGAAGCTTTTAGCTCCACAACCTAACAATAATGTGTTCATCAAGTAGTGAAAAATTATTTTGCTCAGTTATTGGCACCTTGATGAGGTTTTCACCAATGAATTTGTCTTTATTATCCCATAGTACCTCCAAAAAGGGTTCACTAAGGAACAATGAATTTTGACTTTGATTGTCTTCTAGCACCTCAAACAAGGTTTCACTAGAAGATTCTAAGTTTGAACTTTGGTTTCCCCTTATCACCTTTGAAAAGGTTTCACTAGGAGATTGTTCTTCTTATACATGAATGTGGTATTGGCCTCCTTGAAGTTCTTCAAGTAATATGTTTCCATGGATGAAATTTAATAAGGCATGATTATATCAGGCCCAATTAACACTTGTGGGAGGTGGTAGGTCAATAAAATGGCTAGGTTCATTGGTGGTAATGTTATGTGGAATAGTAATGGAATGAGGAGAGGCAATACAATCCTTGTAGAAGATACTAGGATAAATGATGTCAAATATGAAGTAATCATCCTTAAAAACTATAGAAGGATCACAAATATATTTAAATTGATATGTAAGGCATGCATAACTAATGTTGCAATAGCCATGAATGTATTCTGATTATGAATCTGACTTAGATTCAAGGGACTCCAAATATGATGTTGAGTCTGACATTAATTCTACTTCTAATGTTAAATATGATGTTATTTTAAGAATAAAACTTATCTTCAATATTGGTTCTTCATCTGGTGTGGATGCTACTATAATGATGTCTTGTTGAATTTTTGTTATGGGACAAGTAATAACTTGTGATGACATGATGGGCTCCATAGAGATTAGTTTGTCAAAGTGAGACTCCTTAATGATAGGAAAAATGTCAAGAGGCTACTCCTTAGACACTATTTTGTCAAAGGGAGGTTATTTAAAAATAGGGTAATGGTTAAGGTAATTGTTTTACCATATATGGTTATAATAATTAAGAAGTGACTCAGTAAAAACTAGCTTATCAAAGAAAGACACCTCAACAATAGGTATAGGATCAAAAAGTGATTCATCACAGATTGACTTATCACAAATTGTTGGTTCAATAAAAACATTGTGGATTGGTTGGTTCCCTTGGCCTTGGTTTACAATCAATTGTAAAATACCAATTTTGAACACATCTTTGTCTTTGAATTATTGGCTTGGTTGGAGAGGCACTACTTAGCTCGATTGGGGATGGATGATTAATAGGGTTTTTTTAAGTGGGGAATAGATGCTAATAGATGAATAATGTTTGGTGGTTAGATAGTGATAGGCTTGAAAAAGGTCAGTTTATCCTAGGATAGTAACTATGACCTATCAAGTTATGATCATATAAATTTATTGGGATAATGAGCTACCATACATGGAATATCTTAGAATGGTAATGGTAGGGCATTACAAAGCTTGGTTTCTCACATAATCCAAAAGATGAGGTCCTAGTATAGAAATGGTAGGGTGTTGTGTAGCTTGGTTGCTCATACAAGCCAAAGGATGAGGTCCTAATATGGTAATGGTAATCCTTGGATGTTGTGGAGACTGGTTTCTCACAAAATCCAAAGGAGGGTTAATGGTATAGGTGGAGGATAAAATTCCATGAGTGGTGAGGGGATGAAGATCTTATGTCAACTGGCCCAAATAATGTATCATAAAACATAGTGCTTGATTTTGTTCCCTAAATTGAAGATCATAAGGAAGATAAGGATCAATCTCATAAACCACCTCTTCACCATAAGGGTCTTGAACAAAGTCAATTTGTGAAACCATTATATCATAACTTAGATTATACATGACTCCACCATAAGTGTAGTGAGACATATCCACATCGATGATGAATGTTCTAAAAAAATGCTTGAAGTTCTACAAACTCTAAAAAATAATGTACAATGGATAAATGGTTCAAAATTTGTCTAAATTATTCTAGGGGAGATATATCTCCAAAAATTATTTGTGCTAAAACTTGGTATAAAATAGTTTAATGTCAAATGTATTACACACAAAAGGTCAAGCAGTTGAATAGGAAATGGAATGCCAAACTATAGGTATAAAGTGTTCCAAATAAGTCTAATCTAAGAAATAAAAGTTTTTATGTCTTTTGGTTAAATGTATCATAAAAATCTAGGCTCAAAATAGGCATGTGATAGGACTTTTGGAAAAACAAGCATAAAATATAGACTTTAAAATAAGGTGAGATATTTAATCTAACAAATCTAAAACACTTTGGCATTAGCTAGGCATTTTGAATTTAGACATAAACTTGGTCAATTTGGTATGAGGCATAAAATAAAATCCACCTAGAGATAGACTATTTTCTACCAAATAAAAACACAAACAATAGTTTTCAAATTTGGGTAAAGAATTAACCTAAGTTACATAATCCAAAAGAGAAAGATCTATGTCTAGGACCAAATTAGATAAGGCATAAATAGAAATCAATCAATGTTTGGTTTTGAGCTTGTCAAGGTTAATTGAAAACTCAACTTAGGAAAGTATGATTATTTTATCAATAAACTAGAAAAAGGTGAATGGCATAATACTACTAAATAAAGACCCAAAAGACACACGTGGATTGGTTTCAAATTGGAAACTTGGATGCAAGACAATAAAAGTCTATGGAATGATTTGAGTAGTGTAACAATATTATCATTCTCTAAAGGTATGAATGATAGTTTTTTTCAAGACTCCAAGACACAAAAAATTAACAAGAATTGGGTAACACATTGTTACCCTTTCTAATCAAGTGATACACACACACAAAGTTTTGTTAAAAGACTAAGGTAAAGAAAGGTGTCAAATGAATAACATAACACCTCCTTAAATAATGGAGTGATGGCAGACACAAAACTCATTTTTACATGTCACAAATAAATAAATGTTTTTAGACTCAAAGACCAAGTAATTAAAGAAAAAAACAAAATACAACTAAGTATAATGTCCTAGATCCTAAAATTAATAAGGTTGCATCATATCACTGAATTTCATCTATATGTGTGCTCTTAGGAGGATTTTAAGTGTTAATACAAAAATAAAAGTGCATGAAGTAGTTAGTTTTTCACACCCCCTTCTCTCAAGATATTATATCGTGACATGAAACTTTGGTCTACTCACCTTGCATCAATAATATGTCCACGGTAAGTGGGGTTTGTCTAAAACTTAAATTTTATACCATCTAGATGGTCCTAAGTGTGATTAATAGTAGAGATAACTCATGTCAATTAAGTATATACTAATTAACTTACTATGAAAGGGTATATTTATTTACATAATGATTCCATCGATGTACTTCTTAGTGGAATCCCCAAGTTAACTAGACTTGACTCAGGTTTTCATTATGATTGGAGAGGTTAGTCACTCAACCCCATGGAAATCATAGTATACATTCCCTAATTTATATACCCTACTATGGATAGGGGTTGAAACAATTCTAGGAGATGAAAACCCAGGTTAAATATTCCCTAAAAAACTTGTGAGGAGGCTATGAACTCTAGTTCACAAGCCAAGTTGCATAAAATAAATGACTAAGTGAAAAGACTTTAAAGGTTGTGTTTAGACTACCCAAACCATATGGGTTTTGGGGAGAGACTTAAAAACATTATTTTCATGCCTTGGATAAAGGAAAAAGTTACAAGGAAGAAGTGCTTTTGGTCACCCAAGTTACCTAAAGGGGATGGTGGGAAAACATACATGCATCCTTCATTTGTGAAAAACACATAAGTATAAAATGATCTAGCATAAAATAAAACATTTCAAAGAATTATAAATTTAAGTGAATTATTATTTATGCACTAATTTGATATGTTTATGAATTTTTTCCCCCTTGGCCTTAGTTACAAACTTGTAAGAATTTTCACAAAACAAACTAATCATAAATACCTATGTTCTTTTCAAGCACTAAAATAAAATGTTCAAGACTTAATCATTCCTTTTAGGCACCAAAATGAAATGTTCAAGACTTAACACTTACAAATTTATGTCCTCTCACTTTGGTCCTATAAATTTTAGAGGGTTTGCTTCTACTTTGAAGCACAATTATCAATGAGAAAAACACTTGTCAAATTTAACTCTTGGGTTTGTCTATATTTTTATTACACAAATATCGACATCGGTCAATAGTGATAGATGTTGGTTAGAAAGTAACTGATGTTGGTTGGTTTTATAGAGAACCAATGTTGGTTACAATAAACCGATGTTGATCAACTAAAAGTGATGCTAGTTGTGAACATAGGATTGTAATAAGGGGAGATTAGTATAGTGTTAGTGAATGAAATCAAAATCCAAACAAAACACACTAATTCTAAAAAATTAAGCCTATCTCAAGGGTGGATCATAATGAAAATAAATAAATGAAAAACACAACTAAAATGAAAAATACAAATGTTATTTCACCTTCCTTGGATGCTTCAAATGGTGTGTTGAAGTGGCTTGCTTAGTTTTTGCTCAATGATTCCTCATCAAAGGAGTTGTTTGACTCCTCTCCTTGGTACCAAAGTATTTGTGGTGTCTTTGGATTGGTTCAACAATTGGGCATTATAAAATTATGCATATGTGTCTTGAATCTATTTTAGAATGGTAACTTTGTCTTGAAAAAGCTTGAAATTATGAGTGTGAGGCCTTCTATTTATATATTTTTGCAAATGATCAAAATGAACTTGAACCATCCATCTCAAGATGAATTATTATGGCTAAGAATCCATTAAATTTTGGAGGATAATATCAATAAATTCCCTCATAAATGTTTGTAATAGAGAGGCATTATAGAGGCATGAAAGGATTAATCTTGATATTTTTTGAATTTATGGCCTAGGGATGTCTTCTCAAAAAATAATGTCACTTGATGATGCAAAAAATAATAATAAATTTCCAAAAATAAATATTCAAAAAGTTTCATGGAATTCTTAATTAGGATCTTGATTTAGATTAATTAGATTTAAACATGATTAATCAATTTTGGTATAAATCTTGGCAATTAGTGCACAAATTAATCAAATTGGTTAGAATGTCATATTAATAGCTCAAAATTTGACTGGATTGGAATTAGGATGTGATTTTAGATTCATTAGATCCATTATCCGATTTAGGATGTTTCCAACACAAAATAACAAAGGCACATGTCTCGTGCAATAAATTTGGTTAAAAAGAGTAATCCAAAGCACCCAGGTGTAAAAATGTCATTTTGACTCAAAATAATCTGATCAAATTTAGTTGTCTCATAAATTACATTGATTCATTTAATGATACTTTGGCCAAAATTGACACTTGTATATGATAGGTTCAAATCTTTTAATGTGTTTTAGTGTTTTTAGGCCAAATTATGCATTTTGCTAGAAATTGGTCAAAATCTTGGTTGAAGGTCATTGGTGGCCACTTTTAGGTGTCTACACTAGTTATCTATGAACCTGAAAGCAAAAAAATATGGTTTAAATTTTTTTTGCTGGCCCAAAAAAAGTATAAAGACTCAAGAAAACTTTAAAAAAAGTGATTAGATAGAGAGCATGAAAGTCTTTAAAATCCATATTAATAATTATGAGTCTTAAGAAACTTCAAAAACCATATTTTTAGCCATGTTATGACTTGTATAGGAAATTGATAATAGTTATACAATACTGATTCCATTTATGCAAAACTGATGTTGGTCTCTATGTAAATCTAGGTAAAACTAAAAATAGAATACAGAAAATCAAAGCAAAAACTTAATTTTTTAAGATGGTCAGGCATTCATTTGAAAATTTAAGAGCTACACTTTGGTCTCCTTGGTATGTGAGATGCTCAATGTCATATCTAGCATGCCATTTTGTGTGATTATAGGAATCCAAGAATGGTTCTTAGATCAAGTGTTAGTTTAAGAAATAAAAATAAAATAAAACACACTAACCCTTACAAGCATAGATCTTAGGGGTGATCTTAATGACCAAAATGAAATTTAAAAAAATAACTAAATTGTAAAAGACATAATCTCTTACATTCCTTGAATGCTCCAAATTATTTGTTGAGTTGGCCTACTCAATTTGTGTTGAAAGAGTCTTTGGCAATGGAGGTTGTGTAGCTCCCTCTCTCTTTGTCACCATTGTGTCTTGTGTTGGCTTATGCTTGCTTGATGTGGCTTGGCTTAATATTTTGGCATTATAACATTATTGATATGAATCTCATTTAAAAACCTAAATTATAACTCTTCAATATCTAAGCTTATAAATTTAATAGGTAATGGATTGCATTTATAGCAAATGAATCTAACCCCAACCCAAGGTGAGTCAAGTGGAGTTAAGGCTTAGAATGGGTTCAAACCTAACCTAAGTGATTCAACATAACCTTATTAGAGTTTATAATTGTTAAGTAATAATGATTTGAAATGAATAGCCATGGGTCTCATTTTAGGATATTTTCCAAAAGGCTTGACAACTTGCAAAGGTAATCATGACAAGCTAGGATATTTCATAGTTTTAAATTTCCTTTTTTAGTAATTCATGAATTATACATGAATAATTCAACTAGGCATTTAATTTAGTTTAGATTATGAATCAACTTTGATTAACCATTTACCTCTTTCAATATTTGATTTTAATTTAATGTACCCCACTTAATAGGTCCATAGGCCAAATTGACTATTGGAATACTGTAAGGTGCTTAGGGATGAATCCATGAGAGGTTATGGTTGCATTTAATAGAATACCCCTATTAGGGATCCCTCAACATATTTTTGAGCTTTGAAAAATGATGCATAATTTTTTTTGGGAGATTTAGTGATTCTTAGGATTAATTTGCAATGGTTGGTAGGAATCGGTCTAAATTCCAATCGAAAGCCAATCATTACTAGATTTAGGTGTTTACAAGGAGTTTCCTCTTCTATTAACAAAATAATAATTGATGTTTTACCTATAACTTTCTCTTGCTCTTATTGTGGATTTGTCATCATAGTGGGTGCACTTTGGGGGTCTTGGCTTTGATCTTGGGGTTTTTAGAAGGGTATGATTCTCTAAAAATTGATTAGGTCCACCCCGCTAGTGGTGGAATTATAAATTTTGCTTGTCTGAGTATGAGGGAAGGATCAACTTGGATTACCCTAATCAAGTCCTTAATCACACCAACAGTCCTAGTTGTTTCTTTGACTTTTGCATCATCTTTTGTATTGAGGAATAAGAAGTCATGATCAAAAGGTTCATGCTTGTAGGGAATGACCAAATTGTGAACTCATTGTTGTACTTTCCCATAGGGGTCCCAATCATTTTTGGGTAAAGTAACTAGGGTATAAACATTCTTGACACCACCAACCTCTCCAAAGTGTTTGTGGTATGTGTAGCACATCCTCCTAATTATGATATGGGAGCCATGAAAGGTTCTCTTTTTTCTCTTAGTAAATTCCCCATCTATCCCATTCCACAATTGATATATAGTATCCTACTTGTCCAATTTATCTAGGATGTATTTGGGGCAATGAATAGGGTCAATCTTGTGCCTAATAACCATTATAAAAATATATTTTAGGTACATTTAGTAATCATCCAAAGACATGAGCATATTGGTAATGTTCGTGGATATCCTCACCAGAGTTTCACCATTAATTACCATACAAAATTGAGGATACGAATATTTTCAATTCTTGAGATGTTCCTTGTATATGCATAGATGTGAACAAATGAGTAGACATCACATATTCTATTCTTAATGTATTCAAGGTTTGGATGTGATAAATCCTCATTATCTATAAATAGTCCCCATGACTACATCCAAAATATATGATATCATAAAAAAATTCCACATTGGGGCCTCCTTTCCTTGTAACATCAATTATTATAGGTATGAATAGATAACCTCCCCTAGTGTGAAGGTGCATTCTGAAGTGATCAATAGATGGAGCATTGGTACCCACTCCAAATGAAGAAATCAGATTCTTTGGTGGCTAAATAAATGGTTTAGTAATACCATACCAATATGTATTCCCATACAAAACCTGGTGATGGGCACATGATTCTTGGTGTTTTTTGATTGAGAAGGTCTCTCCCCAGAGAAGCCATTTCTTCACTATTTATTCTACATTATTATTTTTCCTTTAACTGGATATGCTCTACAAATAGAAGGTAGCATCTAGAATGGGTAAACATAAATATCTTTGGAATTCTTCACATGATATGTATACGATGATGGTGTTGTTTTTAATATAATGTAGGAAACCACCATCTACAATCCTCCCTTATAAGAACAAGTCCTGTAATAAGTTAATGCATGACATGACTTCAAGATTAATAGATGCATAATATAGAGCTTGGTATTTGAAATCCAATAGGTTAGATGAAACTTGTTCTTCCTCAGTAGAGATGCCTTCCTCACAAGAGAAATTTTTGATGCTCTTTATGACCTCCCACAAAGTTGAATAATTTGTGTAGAGACCAGAAAACACTATTGCATCAAAAACTATATCCATCTATTCTATTGAATCCTTAATGGAGAATTTAGATGGTGCCTATTGTTTCCTAGTTATAAACCTCTTTCACTCAGCCTTGCACACTTGGGTGTATGGTAAATTAAGATGAAAACTCAAAAATATGTTATTATAGCTGGGGAAGGGTTTAACATCAAGATTGAATAAATGCATATAATGACTAGAAGACATTGATAGAGGGTATGGTTAGCTCCATACTACTCTAGCTCTATCTAAACCAAGGTGAGAGAACCTAAGGGGTATCTTGATTGCATGGAGGGATATTATATTTCAAACTCCATGGGTATTTTTGGCACACAAGAACACAAATTTGACCAAAACATAACCAAACGTGTTCACTCCACCTAGAAAGGGTTGTCATAGGGAATGAAAAAATTCTCTAAGTTAGACACAAGATAAAGAAGATATATGGGAACGTGATTACAACCTTAATTTCTAAAGAAATTTTCAATAATAGAAGGTGAAATGGAAGATTGAAATTTTGGGATTCAAAGCACAAAATACATACACATTTTAGATATGCAATATTTATGCATCTACAAGCAAATAATACTTAGAATATGTAACATGGTATATAATTTGTAGGGTAGGATAGGGTGAGACAAGTTAGGTAAATATAAATAGAATGGTGTGGTGGTATGATTTTTTAAACAATAGGATATCTTTCAACATGCATGATATCATTCATTTGCAATAAATGTTGAAAGACTAAAATACAAGTTAAGGAAACTAATAGGAATGATTTACATCCATTGGTGCCAATACAATGAAAATTTTCAAATGATTCTTAAAACCCTAAAGCATACACTACAAGTAAAATTTCAAATACTTTCTCTTATCAAATCCATAAAACTAGGGTGCCTTTAAGAGGTTATCAACAACACATCTCCAAACCATAGTGCATAAAGGAATTTACAACATAGATCTACACCCAAAACCACTACCACCATTGATAAGCATAAAATAAATACCAAATCAATAGAGCATGTAAAATATATTATTACATTTCATTGATAAAATACAATAGAAATCATAGCTATTTTACATTAACTTACAAACAATTTTACATACATCATTGTTTCAGAAATCTAATATGGGGAAAAGCATAGTGATTTTGCTCTTTAAACAAGGGAGACATACGATTCTCTCAGATATTTATAATGGTTTTACTCTATAACCACCTTAACAAGAGAGACAAAATATACACACATCAAAGATCCCAAAATTTGAAAGAGCCTAAGACCTAGAAAGAATAATAACCAACAGCCTTTGAAAAGAGGACAAACCCTATTTTTATAAAACTATTTCACCCCAAATATTCTAAGAATATGCTTCAGCTAGAAGATACCCTTGATCACACTTGGAAGATCATGCCTTGAATAAAATCATTCTGGTAACTACCTATCCTTGTCATGATGAATATTTAAAACAAAACCCTTGATCTACTTGGCTAAAAATACACTACACATGGGTTTGAGGGAGAATATTCCCTTAGGATCAAATCAAACTCCTTATTTTCATGTTTAACTACTTATCCATTATCTCTCATTAATCATTTAAAATAAATAGAAACTTATAAACAATTTCCCTTCCTCTTGTGCACACCAAATAAAACCCATTACCTTGTGATGATTGCATTGGAATACTCTAGTTGTGATAGAAGCAAAGAAGGATCCACTGCCATTTGGAAAATATGCTTAGAATGGCCCACCTTGGCCTCATAAACCCTGTAAGATATTTTTCATCTAAGGAGGTCTTTGACATAAGAAAAATATTAAAAATAGTAATAATTATCTTATTTTATCCTTTTACCTTTTGTGGTCAATGCCAAATTTTTACATGCCTTCTCATTTTCTATTTTGCATTTGCCCTTTTAGGGTTATCACCAAACTATATAATGCTTAAGTGCATTGTTTTGCCTTTTAAACTTCTTGGCCTTGCCATTTGACCCTCCATGTGGATTATATTAATAGTGTGGCTCTCTTCTTCTTAAAATCTCAAGGTTTGGATATTTTAAATTCCACTTGGATAGGTCATACATTTTGGAATGATAAAAAATACTGATGTGACCTCTTGAATGATTTTGTGGTGTTACTCATTTTCCATGTCGGCCTCTGATTTTCCTTGAAACTTTTCTAATTTCTTTTGGACTATTTTTATTTTGACTACATGTTGACTGGTAGATGGTAGAAATTGCAAATCAAAGGCTTTGAACACAAACCCCAAATGAAAATTATGATGACCAAATCCTTCAAAGTAAGGGGAACACAAAATATGACAAAGGGTTTATGATTAAAAAATTTTATGCAAAAGTTCTAAATAAAATGTTTGACCATAAGTTGCAAATAAAATGTCCATCCACAAGTTTTGAACTTAAGAATTTTGAACAAAATGTTAAACCAAAAGGACCAAAATTTTTAACCAAAAATTCCAACCAATAAGTCTAAATAAAAATTTTGACACAAAAGTTATGAACACAAAGTCTGACACAAAATGTCTGATGAAGAAATTATGAACTTAAGAATTTGCCAAATTTTTTTAGTAAATCTAAAAAATTGAACTTGTGATTTTTTGCAACTTGTTTCTTTGTCATATATTCTCACAGACCTTTTCACCCTAATTAAAATTTGTAATATTGAAATCTTGAAATTAGCCTTCATAATTATACCACTTTAAATCCTTTTAGAAGATGGAAAAAATCATACTCGACACTATTTGATCTTTCTTGCTTGATTTTTATCACAGACCCTACAACCTCATTAAAATATGAAAGTGTTAATCATTAGCTAGAACTAGGTTTACATAGGGTTTTCAAAAGGCAAAATTTGCATTCTTAACTCGAGTGAACACTTAAAAATAGGAGTAAAATTTTAGATATTCATGCACTAATATTTTAGAAAAGGGCACAAATTGTTAAGTGTAAGTTTGGGAACTAACAATGCCTAGGCTTCCCTATATTCTCTAGATGAAGATATCATTATCAATTCTTAATGCTAGTAGAATTTGAGATTCTATAAATGGTGGTTCGACACTCTTATTAAAAAAAAATTAGCTTGTTTGAATGTAGATAGGGCTTTGAGTTTGAATAATTTTACCTTTTTTCCTATGGGTTTTGGCTACATGGTTACATATTGCTTGCTTAGAGGCTTTAGTGTCATGTTGTTTTTTGGAAAGTTAAATACCACATTAATTGGAATGGGTTTTATCTTTCCTCCTTTAACCTATTTATTTACCTATTCCCTTTCATATTCTAATGCAATATTGTGTGGATAATTGGTGTCTCATTTCTCTTATTCATTTCTTATAGTTTCATGTATATGTGTGCTTAGTATTGTCTTGTACAATACATGTCTCAACTTAGATTAGTATTCCTGAAGCTCATTTTGATATGGTATCAGATTTGATCTAGATTTGAGGATTGTCGAGTATAATCTACAAGTTATTCATTGAATTTGTCTCTTTTTTAACTTTAAATCTAGGCTTAGTATTTTCTTAAGATTTATTTTTATTACAAAAGCTTGGAATTATAATCTTTCTTAGCATTTAGATTTAATCAGATGCTTTTTTTGATTATCCATTATCACTTGTGGAATTGTAGAAATTAGAGATTTGGTTTGTGATCAATTTTTCTTTATTCAAGATCTATTTTTTTTAAAGGTGATTTTTGTCATATGAGATAGCTAGTTGCATCTTGAGTGATTAAGGACCTTTCCATTGAGTCAAAAAGGCTCAATAAATTAAATATAAGCTTTTATTTCATCATATTTAGAGTTTTGAAGCATTTTTTATGAGGGCTTGAAGTTTGGAGAAGGTTACTAGATTTGAGATGTATTAGCATTTTTGGACCACTTTTAGCCAAATCTGACCTTGACATCTTGTTTAGAAGGCCCAAATCTATATAGATCAACTTTTGTTTCATCAAATTTATATATCTAAGGAACATTTGGCAAGGGTTTGAAGTTGGAGGAAGTCAAATCACAACAGTGATGACCATTTGACTATCACATTTAATCCAATGAATTTTTTAAAATATTTTCTATAGATTCTGTCAACTTTGCCACCAGATTTGGTAGTTCTACCAGATTTAGTTGGGTTTTACATTTAGTTAAATATTCACTAGGTTTGATAAATTTTTTTAGCAAATCTCTAGATTTTTCAGCATCACTAAGTTTTTCAACATCATGCCAAATTTAGCAGAGGTTTCTTTTTTCAAAATCTTCCCCCCTCACAGATGAGTAGTCTACCCTAGATCAGTCAACTTTGGAGGACCATAACTTGGTCATAAAATCTTATTTTTAGATTAATTTTTTTATTTTGGGTAAAATTTCATGATCTACACATTGGTGTAATTTTTTTTGTTTTACATCACACTTCCTCCTTAAATACCTATTTTCATTGTAAAATGCACTAAATTATAAAATACCAAAATTTATGGGTACTTGAGTAGTTCACACATTTAATTCTCTTCATATAGATGCATTATCATTAGAGTTTGATGTCCTCCTACTTGGCTTGTTTGCATTTCATTTGTTGAGATAGTTTTACTCTCTCTTAATGCTTTTGTTTCTTATGATGACATATCCATGGTGGACAATGCTCTTCATTCTATCGAGCCCCCACTATAGGATGAGATTATACTAGACCTTATTTATCGTATTATAGATTATACATCTATTCATGTGTAGATTTTTGCTCTTTCAGATCCTTCATAAACTTGTATTTCTAAGGACTTTACTAATTTTAGTGAGAGTATACACATTAAGAATATTGATGACTCATATGTTCTTATAGATGTTCATCTTATAGATCTAATTGATTCATTTGTAGACCAGTCTTTAGTTTCAACAGTTGTTGAGTCATGTTCCACTCTTTCCATGGATATTCTTTTGGTGAATATTCCATGTTTATCTTCTTATCTGGATATTCTTTCTCCTTCATTGTGCACTTCTTCATTGCCTTCTTCTACTATTAGGCTTGTTATAATTGATCAGACTTTGGCACATTCAAGCATTAACAAGGAGACATTTCAGCATTTTTCATAGATCTACATCATGATTCATATCTACATTCCACTTGAGTAGGAATTTAGTAGTTTGATAGCTTAGAGTTTCTTTCTTTTGAAAGTAAGAGACAACATTTGTTTCAGAGGGACCTATTACAACATTCACCTTACGACATTCTACATTCACATTCTCTCTCTTCTATGTGGAGACACACATACTTCATATTTTTTAGGATATTGGGGATCATCACTATGTACTTGGAGTGTTGATTATTTTAACATCTTCTTCTATGGGGTCTTTTAGTTTCCTCTGCTCATTTTTATCTCATTTGGAGGGGAGTTTTTTCCCATTGGGTTTCTCCTTTTCTCTACTTTATGAGAGATTGCATTATACATGGGTACATCATCAGGTCTTGTTGATGGGACCCATTTTTTGTAATTTTTGTATCATTTCCTACCTAAGATATTCTCATGGGGGTTTTGGTGTATGCCTTTTTTATTATGGGTTTTGGCTACATGATTGCATATTGCTTGCTTATGGGATTTAGTGTCATGTTGGTTATTTGGAAAGTTTAATACCATATTCACTAGAATGGGTTAATCTTTCCTCCTCCAACCTATTTATGTACCTATTCCCTTTCATATTCTAATGAAATATTATATGGATCATTGGTATCTCATTCATCTTGTTCATTTCTTGCAGTTGCATGTATGTGTGTGCTTAGTATTATTTTGTACAACATGCATCTCACATAGCATATTGAATCAATGCATTCAATCAGATCAATATTCTTAGAGATTATTATGATATATATGCTCAAGTTTTATGATAATCAATGGATGTGGATTTAGTTAATAACTTGATGTTATAGCTTTTTAGGATTCATGTTTAGTTTGTGCACCATTAATCACTAATCTCTACAAGATTGTCACCTTCAATTAATTCAAACTTGACCACCTTGGCCTAGTGGGCATGCCACATAGGATGCTTACTTATTTAGGGGGTGCCACATTGATACTCTTTTTGACACTTGTCACTATGTGGTTTAATCAAGAGCCAAAATTTACATTCATTCTAAATCATTTGATTTGGTGAGTCAAGAGATTTGAATGAAACAATTTGAAGACCTAAATTTTCTTTAGGGATATTGTCATTTAAGAAGTTTTGTCAATGGAAATTGTCATAGAGATAGTTCCCAATCAAAATTCTCTGAAGACCTAATTGTTCTTCGAGGAGATTATCATTTGGGAAGATTTATCAAAGAAAGTTATCAAAGAGAAAGTTCCTGACCAAAAGTATCTAAATGAAAGATACCAAGAATAAAGTTACTGAATACCAAAATGCTCCCAAAATAAATCTATCGAAGAGAAATTTCTCGAATGAAAGGATTCAAAGAAAAACTCCTGATAGAAAGTGGTTGACCAAAAACTTCCCAAAGACCAAATAACTGAAGACCAAAAAAATTCCATAAGGTCAAATAAGTGAGATTGAATAAATATAAATAAGTAAATCCAAATGAGTAAATCTGAATACCTATCACATATAGTAAAATTCCATAATTTTTATTAATAGATTAGTTCCAAAAAGTCATTCTAATGAAAATAGGTTGCAAGAGGAAAATAAATTTAATAAAGGTAACTTAATACCAAAATTTTCCAAATTTCCATAGATAATGAAATAGGATAACATTTATTTAAAACCATATAATGAAAAAGCCTTATAAAAATAAAGGGATCCCCACTTATCCATTACAAAATTTAAGTGGGTTGTGTTGAATACAACACCACTATTCAAAGAAGGTTAGAAAAGTGGATTTTAAAAATCTAGGAGTTTGACCTTGAATTTGAAACATTTAAAACTATTAAAATAAATTAATTATCAAAACATTTAGCTAAAAATACTTCTTCAAGTATTACTATTTTACTTTTATCTATTGATGATTCTTTAAATGCAAAACCTCATTTTTAGTCTATGAAGGTTACTAATTTTTCAAAAAAATTTAAGTTTGGACTTAAAAAGAAATATTGGGACTATTTGATAGATGAGGATGATTGGTATCATGATATTTTTTATTATTTTCAAAATTGAGTTTGCCCTGATAATTTAGATAAAAGATAAAGCTCATTGAGAGTGTAGGCTTTAAAGTTTTGCTTGCTAGAAAACTTTTTATTTTATAGAAATCATGACAACATATTGCTAAAGTGTTTTACTCATGATAAAATCCATAAATTTCTTAGGGAATATCATGAATTTAGTTGTGGTGATCATTATGATGCAAAAACTATTGATATAATATTTTATGTGCAGGTTATTATTGGCCTACATCATTTCAAGGCACTTATAAGTTGGTACATTCTTGCATGCCTTGTCAATTATTTATTAGTAGGGATAGATTACCATCAATGTCTTTCAATCCTATAATTCTTATAAAATCATTTACTAAATGGGGAATTGGTTTTATATAAAACATTCATCCTCCTTATTTCACTAGCCATAGATATATCCTAATTGTGATTGATTATTTTACAAAATGGTTTGAAATAAAATATGAAAAAAATTTGGTTACATTTGAAGTTATTTCATTCCTTGAAAATTAGTTTTTTCTAGATTTTAAGTGTCTTATGAGATTTTTTTAGATAATGTCCCTCAATTTGTTTCAAATGAATATTTAGAATTTCTAGGAAGTTATTCTATTATTTCTAGTCATTCTTCTAAATATTACCCTGAAGGGAATAAATAGGTTGAGTTTACAAATAAAAATCTGATTTACATTATGAAGAAAATAATTTTTGAGAATAAAATAAATTGGAATATTAAGATATATTGAGGCATTATGGGTGGATCAAACCATTATTAAAGCAACTACATGATATTCTCTTTTCATGCTAACTTATGGTTTTGAAGCTACATTACCAATAGAGCTAAAAATCTCATCTACTCATACTGCTTTACAATATTTATCAAAAGATGCAAATTTAATTAAACAAATACTTAATGATTTAATAGAATTAGATGAAAGTAAGACTACTACTTTGCAAAAGTTGGAAGAATCGAAAGTAAAGTTGAAGATTTTTTTGATAAAAATATTTTTAATAAAACATTTAAGGGTGGTGATCTTATTCTTTATTTGGATAAAGCCCATGAAGATATAGGTAAGCATCATATGTTTGATTCCATTTGGTTGGGAACATACAAGATTGTTGATATACTTGGGAAAAATGCTTTTTATTTACAAGATGTGGAAGAAAATTTGTTGCATTGTTCAGTCAATGGACATCATTTTAAACTATTTCATCAATAGCTCTTTTACTTTGTTTATTTTTTTTATTTGTTTTGGTTTTGTTTGTTTCCTTTTATTTATTTTTGGCTTGTGTTTTATTTTATATTATTTTTCTCTTTTGATTGGATCAATTTTGGTTACATCATCAAAGTTATTCGTTAGAATGTAGAAAAAATACATAGATATTGTTATATTTCTGTAAGTATATAATAATGGTAAGATATTTACATGACATAATTTAGATTTTTATTTATAAATTAATTTGGACTAGTTATTAATGTGTTTAAAGCATTACTTATTTTTAGAATTTGTGATTAAGGCTTTTGCATTTGATTGTATATCCAACCCAAAATTCACTATCTAATATATCCTTTCTTCATGCCACACTGATCGAACACTTCATCCATAAAAAAAACTTATTATTAAAGGGGTTCACATCTAGCTACCTAAGAAATGATTAACCTAGATCACACTCTCAGGTGTTTTATTTCTAAATAGGTAATTTTTTTTGCTACGTCATTTCATTTTTGAAACTAGCTAGCAAAGTCACAAGTGTTGTGCCTATTTTTGAGAACCCCTCTTTTTCATTTCTAAAACCAAGTGTATTAAGTGGTTTTATCATATTGATGACTTATGTCATGACATCTTAAACTACTGGTATGGGGGTCTTAGTTCATTACATCATTTAAATATTCATTATTATGTCAAATGTTTATTATGACTATTGTATTTAATGAAATTAATTATCTATATTATTAAGTGGTTTAAAAAGCATTAAGTGGATTTAATAAAAACATTTAGCATATATAGAAATTGGTAGAAAAACATTTGTTTGATCCTATCAATACAATGCTTAGTGGTCATAAATTTAAGAGCTATTAATGATTTGATGTACATTTTGATAAATAAAATGTTATTTACAATCATGATGCCATTTATTGAATGATTTTTGTTAGCATTATTCATATCACATGATGTTTTAAGTTGTAAGGGTATTTTGATTTGTTAAATCAAATATATAACTATGGATTATTTGGTTTATATTTGAATTATTTAAATCTAAAGGTTTTTGAACCTAAATACCTAAGGTTTAAATGTTATTGGATCTAGGTGGTAATGATAATAAAGGATAAAGGTGGTAGAATGAAAACCTAATAATGACCTAGGTGATTAATTGACTTGGGAGTCAAAGCAATGGTTTGAAATCATACTAGCTAGTAGTCTTATGGATTTAATGCCTTGGAGATATGGTGATTACATTGTGGATTGGTTTTAGACCCACATATTTTATGGAATTTAAGTATATGTAAATGAATTGTTTAAAGGAATTTATTAATAGTTTTGGTGTTAACATTAGTCATGAGTTAGTTAGTAGATTTGCCAAAAAGGTTTAGATAGAGTTGGTGGTAAGGTGTTGACAAGTTCAATAGCCAATGTAATAGAAACATGTAGCATAGATAGTTATTATGGATATTAAACTATACAAAAGGTAATTTTATAGTGGTAACCATAATTTTGGATAAAAATAACTATGGAAGCCACATTTTGGAAGCAAGGAGAAATTTTGGGAAAATGCAGACCATATAAGGATTTTGAAGCTTATCACATTTAGTATATGTTTTTTCATGATAAATGATGATTCAGATTATTTGATGAACATTTACATAAGGTTTACAATGAAGTTTTGGTTGTTTAAAGTATGAAATGTTTGGTTATAAGGTTTATTTGGGAAATAAGCGTAGACTTTGATTGTGTATTATTTATCTGTTTGAACAATTATTTCAATACATGCAATATTTTATGAGGATTGTAAAATGAAAAGATGAATTTTGATTTAGGGAAGTTGTGACGTTTTTGTTTAGTAGATGGTAAATATGGATAATAATTAATGTTGCATGACTATTCTTGTTTTTAGATTAGTACTAGGTTTTTGGATATAAGTCTGGTTTCTATCTAGTTGGTTTGAAAATGTAAACGACAAGTAAAGATGACAAATAAATGTTGCCCATTGATTTTTTTTAGGTTAGTGTTGGGTTTTTGGATAAATTTTATTTCTTTATATAGAAAGTTTAAGATGGTTTAAATTTTATGCTGTGATAACATGCAGAGGAATCATAGGTGATTATTCATTTTTTTCTTCCATGCAAGCCTTGATAAGGAAAATATGATTGTTTTAGATGAGGATTAAATTATAATATGAAAAATATTCTTTTTTCAAAGTTTTTGTTTTCATACTAAAAATAAATTTTGGTTGAAGATAATCTATTGATTTAGTTTGATCAATTTTTTATGATTTAAATATGTGGAGGTTATGTTCTTCTATTTGATGATGTCATGCTTTTAGTTCAATTTAATTTTCATAATTAATTTAAAGACAAAAAATATGAATATTTGTATTATAGAATTTGGTAGTGTTTGTTAGATATTAGTTTCTAAATGGAAAATTATTTGATTTTGAGTAGAGTTTGTTTTATGTTGAATTCATGAGGGAAAATTCTCGATAATTTATCAAAATTATGTTGATATATTGATTTTCAATTTTCAATATTTTATTGAAATTTATGTACCTTCAGATATAATTTTATATGAATTTGACATATATTAGAGAAAATTTTTAATGCAAGTAAACAATTTTGATTTGTTTCATATTTTAGAGATGTGAAGTTTGATGCCTCCTCATTCTAATAACTCTCATGGTAAAATTTGGATAACGATTAGAGTTGGGATAGGAAAGATTCACCTCCTCATAGATTTGCTTCTAGAGGAAAATATTTTAGAGGTAGGAGGCTTGGTAGGAATGATCCTAAACCTTTAAATAGAGGAACCCATATGTCAATTCATTTTGATGACTTAGATCCCATATTTTGGATTGTTTTTTATGCTTAGCCATTTAATACCATAAACACTCAAGGAAACTAAGGATTGAGAATGCCTAATTAGAGAACTCATCCTCCCAAACATGGAATTTCAAGTGATTTAACTCAACATATGCAAACTTCCCTATAGTTTGAGCATAATTCAATTTCCCATCATTATCCACAACACCATTAGCCTTTGCCTGAAAAATGTCTTACAATAAATTGCCAAATTATATTATAGAGCCTTAGTAACTCTAAATACTAAAATTCCATCCCATGGGCCTATTAATCTAGTTAAAACTTGTTCTAAGTTGAACCTCTTAGATTTTCCTTCACATTTACTTGAAGGAGAAATGTTATCACCTCTCAATCATAAGAAATGAGAGATAAGTCCCTCAGCTTCACCAAATATCACTAGGATGGTTAAGAAAGTAAAATTGGAGTTTGATGATGAAGATAATGAATATGATGTCAAGATGATAAATTTTCCTTCTATAATAATGAATTATACATTATATCTAATTGATAAATGATATTTATTGATTGAGATGCTATCTAATTTTGATGAAGAGTAAATGTTGAATGATCTTTAATTTTGATATTTTGATACTTTTAGATAATTTATATGATATAATATTGATTAAAAAATTATTTTATTATTTGATATTAGTTAATGTATGTAATGGGAAATGCATCAGATCAACAAATTAGTCCTAACTCAGAGAAGATAGATGCTACTTACACTTCTGATTGGGGATACATTAGATAATCAGGGTCATGACCAATATGGATCTTCTAAACCTAATTAAGGGATCTATTACCATAATAATATCACTAGTGAGGGTTCAAAATCATCTAGTTAAGTAAAACTATGCATTAACCCTAACTAGATCCTATGTTTTCATATTTAGTAAACTAATAATAAGTAAAGTAAAAATATATTTTAGTGCTCACTAAAGTTTATGGCACAAAGTGGGGGTAATACACAATAAAATTAAACATGCATATAAAATATATACTCATGTTAATGTATATGGAATCCTAATGAATGGAAGAGAAGTAAAAATACATATCTATCTACTCTTATCAAGGAGGAAAAAAGTTAGGAATACTTACCTTTTGAAGATGAACTTGTTGAGCCTCAATCTCCCCCTTGGCCAAGGTGCTTCCCAAGAGGTTATTTTGGTATTTAAAGATGACAAGGATAAATAAGCTCTAGGATACACAACCTATCAATGCTTCTAAAAAATTATTTCATAAGACAAGATTTGTATCTTTAAAGAATGTATGAAACCCTAAACTTTCTCCTCAAGTAGAATGGTGGATAAGCAGATGCACAATATATCTTACTTATTCTTTTCTCTTAGAAATGGTGAATGATTGTGTTTATATAGGCGGATCTAACCTTAAACCCTTTTTAAAAAATTGGCCAATAAGGTTGAGCCAATCGACCTACTATTTTAATTGATAAAAACTCACTAGGTCACAGGCTAGGTCATCCAGGGACTAACCTAGACCCTTAATAAGTTTTATTAGTAAAAATACAAGGTTGATTTAGCTGACATAGTCATGCAAACTATCAAGAAGAGGTTTAGGTTAGGGAAAGGGACAATGAAGGTGGTAAAATATTAGAGGAATGTGTAAAATAAGTGACAAAGCTTAGGGGAATGGTTTTAGGAGACAAGTGTGTAGATAACAATTGGTAAAAGTGATAACAATCTTGTGAAGCACCAATGGTCTACCCAACCATTTCCTAGTGCACCCCTTAAGGCATGCACTCAGAAAGAGAGTGATACTTGATGGGTTCTTGCAAGATAAATAGCATCAGTAATTGAAAAAAGTTTGAAAATATTATGTGTAAACATATACCCCACTTGAATCTCATCATGTGTCACATAGGTGTAATAGGGGATAGTGCTTCAGGAAAATAACATGATGACACATAACTACAATGTTACATAAAGTAAAATATTAAGTAAATAAGATAAATGAAAAGACAAAATTGAAAAACACATACCTTTACTTACCTTAGTATTGTAGATAAAGAAGGAGATGAAAAATATGTGAATGCATCTAATGTGAGGAACATTAGGTAGAACCTGTAGAGATTAACAAAAAAGAGTGAAAAATCAAATTTTTTAAAACATAGGCATATAATAGTTATAAATATTATCTATGACATTAGATTTCTAGAACTTTTTATGATTTGGAAAAATAGTTAATAGAAATAAATATATGGTCAAAACAAGAAATTTGATGGTAAATATTTGAAGGGTAAATAATTTTGAATAAGAAAGATAAATATGGTGAGAGAAGACTTCATTTGCTATTATTTGTTATTCTAAGAAAAATAGAGCTCTGAGAGACATGATGAGAGCTTAGAGAGATAAGATGGTGAGGAGATGACAACTGAGATAGGGAGGATGTATAGCACCACAATGAGTGTAGCAAAAGTAAGTAATTGAAAATTTCAAAAATTTGAAAAAATTTATTTGAAATTGAATGTTTGATAGAAATGTGACAATTAGGGAAAATATAGATATCAAAATTAATCCTAGGAAAATTTTAAGAACACTGGGGGTCAAATAGGGTATTGGGTAAAAAGGGGTTGGAATAATAAATACCCAAGGAATTTATGACAATTGGTCAAAAATTTGTCATAGTGAAAGAACAAGGTTTATCATGTTGACTTAGTTGGTAGAAGGAAAAAATTTTAGTGGGCCAAATTATTAGTGCATGTATAACTTAGTTTATTTTGGAAGAGGGTCAACATAGTACTATATGGACAAATTAGTTTGTTTTCTAAATGGTTGATATAATATAGTTAAGGGAAAAAAAGGCTGACTTAGTTTGTTAAGTCAAAGGTGGCCAACTTAGTATTATATGGCCATCTTAGTTGTTTCCTAAGTGGTTGAGATAGTACTACAATAAAAGGAGGATGATATAGTAATATTAAGCCACAAGGTGGTTGACTTAGTACTGAAAGGGCTGATGTAGTTTAAAAATAGGTCAATTTGGTAAAAAACGAAGAAAGCAAAATAAATTAGTTTATTTTTGTGAAATTTAAAAGAATGTATTTGGATTATAAGTGACATAGAGATCTAATACATATTTTGTTTTTTATAGAGATGCCATATATTTTTGTGATTGGTTGATGCATTATGGATACCTAATTTATTAGAGAACTTGATGGATGTAGATAGAGCTAGATTAGTCATATTATGCTTGGGAGACATCATGGAGATGCAACAGATCCCAATGAGTGTTAATCTTGTGGTCATGCTCATAAGATATTGGGAGTGTTTTACTAACACATTTAGATGGGTGGTGTATGGAGATACCATAGAGGTTAGTATCACATTGGAGGATGGCCATGTGTTTCTTAGATTTTTGATAGGGGTGACACCAGTGATCACAAGGAAATCAAATGACTAAGAGGAGAGATAAGCATTATCCCAATGGGTGATGTGCTCAGATAATATTTACTTGAGACTAAGAGTAAGCTTGTTTGATGTCTATATTTCAAAAAAATTGGATATTTGAAAGGTTATGATAAGACTTATTATAGCATGAGTTTTGTATCATAAGTTAGATGATAAGGTACTACTATTTGAAATAACCTTATGTTAGTATATATTGGATAAGGGGGCACTTTATGACTTGGGGTCTATCATCTAGGTTTAGATGCATGATATGTATGAGATGTTGTCCAGAGGGTATAAGACCATAGGACCAATGGTATTGTTGAGTACCTAGATATACAAGAGGTTCCTAATGTATTATCCATTTGGGTTGCCCATGTGGTCTATGACTAGTTACCTTGGGTAGTGAGGTGGAGATAGGATTAGGTGGCATGGGATGTGCCCCATGTGCCAATGTTATATATGGTCATATGAGGAGAGATCATGTGGAAACCTTATGTACATATTATGACTATTTGGTTGAGTTAGGTGAGTATAGCACCAGGGTTAACATGAGTTTGGATCATAGGCCACTATGTTTGGTAAGTATAATCACATTTTGTGGCACATTTTCTAGGTCAATTTTCAATCCCACATTCAGTGGCTCCTATAGTGGTGCCTAAATTTAGGGCATGATATGCAAGAGATTTAAGGGAGTAAAGAAGAGGAGTACTAGCCAAGGGATTGGAGATTAGAATATGGCATGTAAGACCATGGATTGGTTGATCATGATAATTAATAGTTGGAGAGGGCATGGATGTGGATGCAGGGGTTCCACAGGTACCATAACTAATACCATAATAGGAGGAACATTGACCACCTTGGTCATATCACTGATGAATATTCTAGTAGTGAGATAAAGTACAGAGGGTGGTTATCCAAGATGACATATTAGTAAACCCAAAGTAGAGTTAGTCTATAAAGGCACCACTGAGGAGAGCCCTGAGATGTACACAGGTGGTGACTCCTAATTTTGATTTAATTTGGAGGCATCCCATAGATGAGGTGCTCAAGGGATGAGCTGATGGAGAGACCATGATTAGTGGATGAGAAGATAGGGAGATGGTGATTGGTGACACTAGGATAGGTAATAAATAATTATGATTTTTAATTTTTGAAATAAAATGCTAGTTATGTATGATGGTAGATAGATAGATTTTGAGATGTATATGTGATATGATATCTATCTAGTTTGAATTTTATAGATCCTATGAATGAGGAGGTCAGATGAGGATCCTTGGTGATGGGAACACACCATGATATTTTAGATGGGTTGATTATACCATATGACCTCACCACATTGGATGGTCCCATGGTATCATCTATTCTAGCTCAGGTAAGCTAGTTTAAACTAGTGGGGTAGGCCATGATATAGCTCCAAGAATGTGAAGATGGGCTACAACCATTGGTAGGGGTGGGTTAAGGAGAGGCATAGGCATGGTAGGCCTTATATTAGGAGAGAAATACACATATGGCTACCACTATCTAGTTGGGATAGGTACAGGCCTAAGTGGCCAACCTACAAGGATAGGTAACTGGATTGAGATTTTGGATAGCCTCATTACAATTCACTATTTAGAGGGGACAATTTGAGGCATCTATGTGTATCTTTTCTAGGCCATGAGATATAAATGATGAGGCCCAACCATAAAGCTAGAGTGATTTATTTTTGTACTTTTTTGAATTAAAACACATGATATATATAGATATACTCTATTTTGATAGTTGGATGTTGATCTTATGGGTTATATTCTAGTTGTGGTTGTGGATTCGTGGATGTATTTATTTCTAGCACATTTATTTTGATTTTGTTGTATATGATATGGGAAATATATGTGTGGTGTTTTATTTTCTATAATTATGTAGTATACATGGATGGTTAAAAATAACTATGCAAAAAGACTTTGGATAAGTATAATTACTCAAAAACAATTATACTACACACTATATCATGATGGAAAATGTGTAATAAAATAATATGACTAAGTATAATAAACCCAAAATGTGGTAAAAGAGAGGGAAAAAAAGTTTTTTAAAACCATGAAAAAGATTGGCACTAAATTAAAATAAGTAAAATCACACTAAATCACATTGGGAAGTATGAAAATAATGTAATAAAATGGAAATCATTTGAAAGACTAATGGCATAAAAATAAATCAATTTAAGTCAATAAATCATACTAAATCACATTGGGAAGTATAAAAGAGAAACAAAAATTATTAAAATGGTCTTAAATTAATCATACTAATTCAAGTTGGAAAGTATGAAAAATTTAATAAAAATGGTAGGATTCTTACATGTAATTAGAAAATAAGAAGATAAAAGTGAAAGAGTAATGAAGTATAAAACCTACTAAATAAAGATGGGAAACATGTGAATGATGTGTAACTCATAATCAATCACATCTTATTTCAAATTTGACACATGTAATTTTGTTGTGACTTGGATATTATAAAATTTTATGAGGAAGGCCAAGTCCTATATATGGTCTTACATTGCAATTCACAAAGAGAACACCAATGAGGTGTAAAAAATGTTAAAATATGGTAAAATGGGATGTTTGGAATGGTAAATGTGAATTTTTTTATAATTTATGAGGAAGGCCATGTCCTATCCATGGTATTATACTACAACTTATGAATGGAATCCTTAAGAGGAGTGATCAATGAATAAAACAATATTTTATAAAAGGGAAGTATTAGGATTGTAGGGAGTATAAAATGGAATGTAATAAGCATAACTTAGGTGTTTTTTAAGAAGTCATTAGGAGACATGAAACACATTAAGGACATGAGAAGACACTAAGTGAATAGTGACCATCAATATATAAAGGATACCTATTTGCTATAGGCACAAAGCTATGTAGGAAAATAAGTGTGGTACTAATATCAACTCATTTGGAAGCTTAGAACAAGAAAATTAAAATGGATATACCTTCCCACAATGTGCTTACCTTTCCTTAGGATCCCTTATAGAGTCATCACTCTACTAAAAATATTGGGTACTTGCATGAGAAAGTAGGTAGCACTAAAAGATCGTTTTATTCTTCTTTTCTAATCTAATATCCTACCACACCCTAATGGACCTAAGCTCTATTATGAGGCCAACTTTGGAGTTTTAAATTCAATTAGAAAGAGGATTTATTGTTAGAATCATGTCTTTTAGTTGATTTTGACTTTTGAAATTTGTGAAGGTTGCATTTTAAATCATTGCCTTTTGATAAATAATTTGGCTTTTAAATGTTTTATGGATTTTAATATTCCTCCTCCATATGTATTTGGAATGACCAATCATGAGATATAAAGTGATACACATGAATTAGCTTTAAGATTAGTCTAAAGGAAGCTAAGTATCCAAAGATATGACTGACTAAATCATTTAGGCTTAACTAGGAACCAACATGTTATCTCAATTCTCAACCATGTGTATGCTTAGTTTGTGATAGGGAATAAAGTGATTTCCAAAGTGCATAGGAAAAAGGATATTTTAATGAGATGAATTTTCTACTAAATAATCACATGGTAAATGATTAATGACTAAAGGGAGTAAGGTTTGTATAGCCAAGTCATAATAATAATTATCTATGTTTATAGACATAAGATAACAAATAATCATGAAAAATAATGATGTAACCATAAGAAATGAACTCAATAAGAATAAGTATGTAATTATGAAAATAATCCATAAGAGACATAAGAAGAATTATGACATTATAAGAAACATGTAGTGTGAAATAGAAATAACCATGTAAGATAGATAAGAATATGACACAAGGTTAGATGATAAAAATAGATAAAATTTAGAGCACATGTCCAAAAAAATGATCAAATAAATGTAAGAACACCATGATTGGGTTCATAAGTATTGATATATTTTATATACACATTATACATAACATCTGATAAGTCTCTATTAATTTGAATATGAACTACAACTAAAGTCTCATCAATCTTTAGGGAAATTTGAGAGAACACATTTCATCTAATCTCCTCGATGTAAAATGTAGGAATGCCTTAAGGATCATGTTGATAGTGGCTATCATGTAGGGGTGATAAGGAAAATACATAGGAGTGTATTATATGGGAGATTAATTGGTCACTAGTGGGGAATGTACCATTGGGGAAGGAGTCACTGATGTAGAGGGATCCACAGGTGAGGAAAGCTCCACAAGTGAGGGACTCATAAGTTGAGAAATAATAGGTGGAGAAGGGACCATAGGTGGTGGATCCATGGGGGAAGAAGGGGGATCCTTATTGTGAGGGAAACCTATGGGAGGAAGGGTATTAGGTTTAGGAATGGTTATGAGGTGATCTTTGAGATGATACTAAAGGATTTGACAATGATCAATTGTATATGTACCACATTAGTTATAGAGACAATATGCCTCTCCATATTTGGGAAGATATTTAGGTAATACAATTGGGCAAGGTATAGCCTTGTCTATGGGTTGAGGAGTGGTGATATACAAGGTATCAATATATTATTGTAACCTATGATAATGTGTGGATGAATGATTATCTATGTTGTGGAAATAATAGATGCACTTGTGAGTAGACTTTGTAGGTTTACTCATAGGAGGATTAGAAATGGAAGCTAGGGAAGATTGGTATAATGAAATGTCTAGTCTAGTGACTGACAACCCTATGAGTATCATAATATGGTTAATCCACCCATTTGGTGGGTAAAGGAGAAATTTTAAGTAAAGGGAGAAAACAATCACCAAGAGAAGGTGGGGTTGGTAGATAGACTATGAAAGGCTCGATTAAAGGAGCAATAGTTTCTCAAATAGGAATAAACTCAGCTATAGAGGGAATGGGAATAAGATCTAAATTGGGCTATATTGAGGGAGGGGTAGGATGCATAGAAGGCTAAAGGATAGTCACAAACATCTTAGGGATGAGTTGGCTATAGGGGTATTAGTATCTGGAAAAGTAATAGGGACCAGACATAACATGATCCATAAGCATACTCCTATGAGGTTATTAAAAAACTAGAGGTGTGTACACCATCTCTACCTGGTAATCAAGAGGAAAAATGCTAAAATTAGTCATGATATAAGGTGGATACTAGAAGATATACTAAAATATTGAAGCAAAGAGGCATGATAACAAATAATCTCAGCATCTTAGGCCTAAACAAGACCTCCTAAGAATGGATCATCTAAGGTATAGCCATCATCATAATCAGGTGTATGAAGATCAATGGCATAAGTAGGGATGATCAAGTCATTTGATGTGGTGTGATGAATGGAATGTCAAGTCTTAGTTAAGACAATGGGTATATCATCACAAGGTGGTTGATAGGAATGTGGTTGAAAAAAGGGGGAAGCTAAGAAATGAGATGAGGTGAGATATCTAAGGTTTTAATTTTGAGATTTATCTCATTAGGCTCATCATCATCAGAATCTAAGAGCTTAGGGGTTATATTATAGATGAGTTTAGGGTGACCATTATAACCTAGGGTGGAAATGATAGGAAAGTTAAATAATTAAGATTCATGAAATGAAACTTTATACAAAGGTTTAAGGGTGGGAATCTTAAATATGCCACGAACTTGGATTTGTTAAAATTTCCAAGGGTTAGTATCACCTTGAATCCTATAGATGGTTCCATTATGAGTAAATTTGACACATTGGTAATCATAAGAGGAAACTTCTCTCATGTGATGAGTCCATGGCCTACTAATAAAATTGTTATAGGATAGAGGAAAGTTAAATATCATCACATTGACATGAATGATGATAGGTGGGATGGTAATGGGGAGCCATACACAACCTAAAAGAGGCATTTTCCTTCGGTAATAGACTTAACATGTGTTGTATGTGGATTTAAAATTACATTTAGAAAATTTAAGGGTTTTGATGAAATCAAGAAAAGAAACACAAATCTTGAAATCCTCATGAATCAAATCATGACTGACTTAGATATCACCAATTTGGACATTGATAAACATAAGAAGATCATTTTTATGAAGGAGAATCTCATCCTGGATCATGGAAGAAATAGGGAATTTGAGGGAAAAAGAAGTTTCCATTATTTCATCAACATGTATGGACATCTCTTCAAACTATTTTAAAATGATATCTTTTGATCTAGATAAAGTGGATTTGCATCCTTGTAGGTGAGGATGAGGGATGTTCATTTTGAATAGCAGTAGCATAAAATGATTACAATGATATAGAGAGGTCTACATAAGTTAAATAAATGGTATTTGATATGGGTGATTAAAGAGTTTGATAATAAGATCCCATTCATCATAACCCATAAGGGGACTATTGGAAATAGGTGCATAATGTTGAAGGAGGTCTTTGGATAGAGGATTTGAAGTACATGTGTATTTATTTTGATAATATGTGGAAGGTTTAATTGGAGGACAAGTTTGTTGATTATCTTGAGAAGATGGGTTAGTCAATGCAAGTTTGGTTTGAGAATAAGTGTTGATAGAAATTTGAGTATCATTAGTGATACATAAAGAGGCTAGAGGAATGGTAGAAATGGTATGAGAAATGTTATCCAAGGGAGGTGTTGGAATTGGTTCATCAAAATATATAAGGTATTATTTCCCCAACTCTATTAAGTGAGTTGGAGAAGAGTCTTGGATAACATGAAATGTACGAGGTAGTTAAAGGGTTTGGATAGGATGAGGATCAATGAAAGCAGCCACCCTATGCATATTAATCACATTGACCACATTATCTTTAGGAGTTGGGTCAAGAAGAATATAAACATTATTATTTGAAGGGGTAGGCTTGTATTTTTTATCTTGCTAATTTAGAAGATGATCTTTATAGATGGCCAAATGAGCATTAGCCTAGTTCAATTCTTGAGATTTAGTTTGTGTTTCATGTGATTTGAAGGTAATGTAATAGGATTGTTGACATTTATGAATGATAGAATCATTGTCAAAATTCAAACCAAGAATGAAATAAATATCTAAATCACAAAGTTGCCTACAAGTTTCATGATAATGACACCTACTAGCATGAAAAAAAACTTATTAAGATCATACCAATATTTCATGGGTCAAGTGGGATCAAGTTATTGTAGAAGAGGCTTGGTTATTTTTTTTGTATTTCTACTAGGAATAAAGGTTTATGAACATTTATGTTATTGATTGAAGATAAATGAGGATTGGTGATGTGGTTGGGAGGGGAAGCTTGTTCCAGAGTCTAGTTGGGAATAACATCTTAAATAATATGAATGTTATCATAAGAATTGGTGACACCATCATTGGTAGCATGATGATTATTATTATTAATTATCATGAGAGTACCCATATAAGGTTGGTCTAGATTGAATTTATGTATAAGGAAATATTGATGCTTGGCTTGGTTAATAGCCTCTTCTAAATTATGTGGAGAGAGAGTCTGGACTCAATATTGTAACTTGGGAAAAAGAGCATTGGTAAAAAAATGAAAGAGGTTTTCATCTACCATATTATATTCACATTTATTAGACAAGGTCTTCCATCATTTTATGAAATTTTATGCAATTTTAGTCTCAAGTTGCTTATCAAGGTATTTTTAGGGAGATCACTAGTTTGAAATTCTTGGACTAAAGCATTGACTAAATCTTCTAAACTAGTGATGGAATGAAATTTAAGTTGGTTGTAACAATCTAAAGTATCAGTCATGAGATTCTTGGCTAATATATTGGTAGTGGAAAAAATATTTAACTTGACCTAGTCTCTATATAGATTTCCAAATGTTTTTAAGTGAATAGTAGGATTGGTTCACCCATTACAAGTAATGGTAGGGGTGATACCTCTTATATAGATACTATTAATTTGAGATGTAAGAGGCTCATTTTGAAGGTGCTTGACTTTTTTTAACAATGGGATTTTGAGGGATAATATTACCATGGGAATCCTGAAGAGGAGGTGGGGGAACATTTTGGTTATGTGTACCCCATGGCATCTATTGAGGGTGGGTTTGAAGATGGATAAGATGATTTTGCATTTGCATCATTTCATTTGCATTTTTATATTGGAACAAATTCATTTGATTAAGAGTTTGTAATAGGATTTGATGGGTTTGAGTTGTATTATTGACATTGTTTGGATATTAGAATTGGTAGTAGTGGTTTGGGTATTGCTATGGGTGTCAGTAGTAACACGAGAAGAATTGTTGGTAAGTGAGGCACTAGTGGCATAGTTTTCTTGTGTAAAAATATGTACTAGTAGAGGGATGAGAATAATAAACACTAGAGACATGATTACCATGGGTATAAAATGATGCATTAGTGGAATAATTGAGAAGATCAGGTCTTAGAAGAGGCCCAGTAGATGTAGAACCTGCCATGTTAGCATAGATACTAGGCATGGAAGTGGAGTAAATTAAAGAGGAAGATGTCATGGTATGATAAGGGGACAAAATAGAGGGAAGAGGTTGAGAGTCAAAGAAGATAGTGTCCCTAAATCCATGTGAGAATGTGGGATAAGGTGAATGGGGCTCCTCTACTTGACCACTTATCATGAGATGGTAAATAGTAGAAGGATCTTTTCCTTGATGTTGAGGAAATTCATTGATGAAGAAGAAAATTTATGGTGTATAATATAACTTATGTTGGTATTCAAATGAGAAGAGATTATTATGAAAAAAATAGGAATGAGGAGGGGTCCCATAGTTTTTAGTGTGAGTGGCTACATGCACATTAATTTTATCTATGGTAGAAGTCACAAGCTACTTATGGGAGAACCTATTGGGGTTAGTAAGATTCATCATATATATTGAATTCAATTTAGTGTTATCTTCAAAAATAAGTTCATGATGAATATGAGAGATTAAAGAAAGCAAAGATGATACAAAATCAAGGAAATAGAAAAGATAGAGAATAGTACATAGTTGACTAGGTTGAATTAATATTGCTAGATAGAAGGTAGAAGAGTATAGGTTTGACCAAGATGACTTAGTACCATTAATATGAAAATAGACAGTCTGATAAGGACACAAATTTGACCAAGTTGAATTAGTACTATAACTTGATAGGCATAAAGGAGTACTATGTTGACCAATTTGACTCAGTACTACAATTAAGGAAAAAGATAGTCTATTGAGATTATGTCAAACATAATGATAGTGTACTAAAAATAGGGAATTTTTTTAACAAATGTAATTGGAATCAATAAATGGAATTAAACACACAAATAATTAGATCAATGAGAATGATCCAATTTAGGTACATAACACAAAACTTTGTACCAATGTTGGCCAATGCAAGTTTTTCAATAAACATATAATGAGTAAAGATCAAAAAATCAACTTAAAAAGTAAATGCTAACTAAGTGGTCATAATGAGTGTTGTTAGATTATTATAAAGTGTTATTTTTAGTGTGATAGGGAAGTTGGCTAAAAATAGGGAACTAAAAAGTGATCTATGGATGGTTTTAGGATATTTAGGCTAAAAGGAATCTATGTTGGCAATGGTATTGGCTTAGTATTAGGGCCTACCCCCTCACTTCACAATCTTTCAGTGATAAGGGTGTTGGGTGATTTTCCAATATATACAATTAACCACATGTTTATACTTGGCTAGAAAACTAAGTCAAATTCCCCCTTTGTAATGAAATCCAAGTAGGTAGGCCTTGGGAAGATAAATGATAAATGTATTTTGAAATTTATGTGATTTGGTAGTGTGTGAAAAAAGATCAAAATAGTACATATAAACAATATATTAAAAAATGTATGTAAATAAATGAAAATGAAAGTGTGAACTAGGTACTAGCATATAGTTTTTAATTCCAAAATTAAGAATGGTATAGATTCAGTTCAAATGACACTATATACAAACATTATGTAATAGAGTCAATAGTGTCTCTAATATTCTATATAAGTAAGAGTCTTTAAAAATTAAGTCAACTAGGTTAACTTAGTCTTTTAGATAGAAGATAGACTATAAAACTAAGTCAATTAGATTGACCTCGTTTATTGTAGGATTTTAGTTTAGAAAAATGAAAAATTGTAGAATACAGAAGTATAATGAAGTACTGAATTAAAAGAGAGAGAAAGAAAATAATCTTGGTGGGTTAGAAGATTCTAAGGATTGTAAAATTTTTGTTGAAGTGACATGAATATTGCTTATAAGTTCTACCAACTATGTTACTGGGTTGACGTAGTTATATGAAATCTTATTTGTTGAATCCCATTAAGATGACTGAGTCAACCTAGTTGACTTTGTTATTTAGATGTTGAATGTAAGACTAAGTTGACCTATTAGACATAGTCTTCTATCTGGAACTATATAATAGTAGTATGTCAACTTGCTCGATCTAATAACCTATATATAATGAAGAAATACATAGGAAAAATGGAGTTATTTTGATGTGACCATGTGTTAAACTTGAGAATAGAAGTTTGAACTATAATCATCCTGGTCAACATAATATCACAAATATAGAAAAATAATAGAATGATAGAAATGAAAAGTTTGAAATAAAACCTGTAAGGGTTAGATTCATGTTACGTTAACTAGAATGTATGTAATGGGGAATTCATCATATCTATAAATCAATCCTAGCTCAAAGAAGATATATCTTACTTACACTTTCGATTAATGATACATTAGATAATTGAGGTCATCATCAATATGGATCCACTAAGCCTAGTTAATGGATTTCTTACCACAATAATATCACTAGGGAGGGTTTCAAAGCCTCAGATCAAGTAAAACTATGCAATTACCCTAAGTCCTATGTTTTCATATTCACAAAACTAATAAGTAAAAATCAAATCTAGTACTCACCAAATCTTGTGGCACTAAGTGGGGGTAATAAAAAATAAAAGTAAACATGCATAGAAGATATATATTCACATCAATGTATATGAAATCCTAATGCTTAGAAGAGAAGCATAAATGCATAGCTATCTACTCTTATAAAGGAAGAACAAATTTAGGGATACTTACCTTTGAAGATGAACCTACTGAGCCTTAATCTATCCCTTGTCCAAGTTTATTCTCAAGAGGTTGTTATGGTATGTAAGGATGATAAAGATAAATCAACTCAAGGCTACACAACCTATCAATGTATGCAAAAGACTTCTCCACAAGACAAGATTTATATCTCTAAAAAGGTATGAAACCCTAAGTTTGTTCCTCAAGTAGAATGGTGGATAATAAAATGTCTAATATATCTTACTTATTATTCTCTTCTCTTAGAAATTGTGAAATTATTATGTTTATATAGGTAGATCTAACCTAAAACCCTTTTAAACATTTCATCTAACAAGGTTGACTTGGTCAACCTAGTATTGTAATTGAAAAAAACTCACTAGGTCACTAGATGACATAGACCCTTAATAAGTTTTATCAATAAGAATACAAGGTCAATGCAACTGACATAGTCATGTAAACTATCAAAAAGGGGTCTAGGTTAGGGAAAAGGTTAATAAAGGTAGTAAATGACTAGAGGAGTGTGAAAAATAGGAGGCAAAGCTTAGGGGAATGGTTTTAGGAGATAAATGTGTAGATAACAAGTGGAAAAAGGGATAAAAATCTTGTAAAGCACCAATGGCCTATCCACCCCTTTCCCAGTGCACCCCTTAAGGTGTGCAGTCAAAGAGATTGAGACTTGATGGGTTCTTGTAAGATAAAGAGTGTCGGTAATTGATAAAAGTTCAAAAATAATGTGTATATAGTTAAAACATTTAAATAACATATATATTATATATTGGTGTGGAACATACAAATTTTTAGGGATAATTCATATGGTTTAATGTTAAATGTATTTAATCTTCATTTAAATTACTTACGTTGTTTTAAATGTTTTAACATGAAATATTTATTTTAGATGATTGTGATGTCTAAGGTCCCCCACCTATTTAATGTCTATCCCCTTTAGTCTATTAATATTTTATTTTGATCTTAAGACTTGTTTAAATGTTTTAAATACAGTTATAACTAAAATTTAATTAACTTTAATAAATTCAATGACTTAACTAGTAATTGACTAAATCTAGTTATAACTTATTCTTCAACCATCTATTGAGGAAATGATTATAAAAGAAGATCAAAGTGACATAAGAAGGGAGGAACATTACACAAGTATTTTTGAAGACTCTGATTTGCTTCAAATTTCATCATTATACTCTTTTATGTGCAACATCTTTGAGATAGAACAAATTTTGTAGATACATCAAAGACATATTCTTTGATAGTTAAGTAATATGCTTAATTAACACAATTATATCTAAGTTTCATGTTTAGTTTATAAATTGATCATCTAGAAGCTATTAGGTTTAATATCTTATGATGATTGTAAATTTACAATCATATGAGTAGAATCCAAACTACTTGTCCTAAATACTGATGATTACTTCATTGTATGCGATATATTGTTAATCCATTTAGATTTTATTGGTTGTTATATCAAGGATTTATGTACTAAAAATACTATTTATTAATAAAATTTAGCTTATCTTTGCTAAGATGACTCTTTTCTAAGACTCACAATCTATATATATTTTTTTAATTTAATTTATTTATTTATTTTGTTTGTTGTTTAGTTTAGGTAATTAGTTTTAATTTAGATTAATTAGTTATTATTATTATGTTTTAGTCTTTATCTAATTTAGATTATTGTGTTTTCTTAAATATTTAGTATTTTTCTTAAAAAATTAGATCTTTTTTGATAGTTTAGAAAGTTATAATTTTAAATATTTAAGTTTTATTTTCTATGTTGTTTGTTTATTTTATTAAATCAGTTTAAGCTTAATTTAATATTAGAATATATTTAGTTTCAATTATAGTTTTTCTCTCTTTAGATTAAATCAGGTTTTATTAGAGTGGTAAATTTTTTATTTACTTTATGTTTAGATTAAATTTAATTTTAAGTATTAGATGTAGATTAGTATTTAATTTTTCAATTTAGTTGTTTGTTATTTCTTTAGATTTAGTGTCTTATGTGATTATGTTAATTTTTTATCACAATTTCATTCTCTGGCATTCATTGCAATATATGGTTCTTATCATTTATGTCTTTTTGTTTCTTTTCTTTTGATCTTTTTTGTGTGAAATATGAAGATTCTAAAGCATTTGATAAAACCTAAATATTTATAAGGAACATAAATATTTCCTTAAAGAGATTATCTTAATCATAGGTAATCTCTTTTGAATAGGTTACATTATAAATTCACATCTATTTTATTTGTCTGACATAAAGATAATATTTGATTTCTACATTTATAGTGAAATATTGATCAATATTTGGAATAATTGTTACTCCTTAGAATATTTTAAACCCCTTTGTGCATATTTTATATCCTTTCTAACATTTTAGACCTTAACTATTAGACTTGCATGATTCCATCTTAACCTTCATGATAGGCGAAAGGGATGATTCGTTGATGTGACATTTTCAGTCATCAACGCCAATGTCATACTCATTTCATATATTATTATTAAAATATTTGATTATAAAATAAATAATGGAATTGAATCTATCATAAGCCACTAAATATGACTAAAATCAAATGAATTGAAACCAAGGCCAAATGTGATAGGTGGGGTTAGGTAAAAAGAACTAGTTGCCAAAGGGTTAAGAGTATGGTATAATGGTAAGGTGTATAATATAAAGAATATGTATAATGTGTCATAACTTAAATGATATTTGTAGATAATAATTTTAGTCCCTCAAGTATATAAATGTTTGAGATGCATTATGTTCTTTGGTTTATTAATTTTATCTCTCTCTGGTGTAGTGATCTTATATGCTCCATAACTGTAGTTGGAAATAAATACATAGGGCTATAACTAGTTTGGTTGGAAATTTATTTTTTTTATTTTTTTTAGTATTTAAATTCTTATTATTCTCATTTAGAACCAAGTTTTCAAACTCTAATTCACAATTCTTAACATGCCTATTGTAGTGTCCTTTTAATCAGTTATGATATACTTGAATATTATTCAAGGTGGCCAAGAGTTTACAGTCAAGTAGGTATTGGTATTATAAATGATACACTCTATAGTCTTCATTATCAATGATATGATGCAATAAAATTTAGAGAGAAGGAAAATCAACCTCAATAAGAAGAATGGCTTAGTTTTATAAACAAGTGAATAGGGCGTAGCTCTTATTAGAGTATGAAATGTGGTATAGTATTCCTAAAGGGCATTAAATAGATACAAGTTCCAATTATAACTATTGTCATTGAAAATATTTTTTAGAATTTTAAAAATGGTTTTATTATAATCCTCAACTTAGATATTACCTTGTGTATAGTATGCAGTAGATAAATGTCATTTGATGTGGTATTTAGAATAAATCACTTTTACATATTTATTCTTAAATGATTCACCATTATCAAATATAATATTGGATGGGATGCCATAACGGTAGATGAGATGGTTGAATATGAACTTGGAGATCTACTTATCAGTTTTGTAAGTGAGGGGAATGGATTCCAACCACTTAGTGAATTATTTAGTAGTAGTTAAGATGTGTTGATGGCCATCTAAAAATTGAGATTGATATTACCATTGAGGTTGAATTTCCTCATTTATAATGACCATGGTGTTATCAATGGTTTGAGGGTCTTGGATGAAATATGAATTAGATTGGAATTATTTTGACACTTGACACACCTTTTCACATATGCAAATACATCTACTTCCATAGTTGGCTGGTACTAACCAATACATAGTAACTTTTTGGATAAGATCGCCCCACTAGTGTGTTCTCCACACAATCCTTCATGGAAATCCCTCAATGCTAATATAGATTATATCAAAAGTAAACAATGAAGTAGAGTTTTGTTATAGCTTATACAATACAAGGTTGATTCAAGCAGGGTATAGTGAGAGGATTTGGGTTAAAGGCTTTTTATTTTTTATGTGATAAATCAGGAAGCATGATTTGGTCTTGAAGATAGAAATATATTTCTAAGTACCAGGGAGATGTGGGACTAAAAATGTCATAAACCATCTCAATAGATAATTATTCATGTGCCAATACTAAGATATGTTTAATAAGAAATTGATAATCCCTCACTCTATTTGTGATATGAATCATGGAACCAATAGTGGCTATGGCATTGATAGTTTTTATTAGCCCAAGGTATTCTTTCAAATTGGATGTTACAATATACTGTTTGAGATTGTCTACCATATCCTTATACAATACTAAATTCTCATCTTTGGTCTAGTACTAGTTTATAACTTGATTGATGATTAATTGATAATCACAATACACTAATAAATATTGAATGTTCTGCTATACTACTTATTGAATCCCTATAATGAGTGCTTCATACTCCACCATGTTATTAGTAAATTGAAATCTAATATAAAAAGACTTGGGATTGAGATCTCCTTATGGAGTAATAAATAATATTATAGACCCTAATCTATGAGTTATGAAGGATCCATCAAAATACATCTTCCATTGTTTAGCCTTAATAAGTGCATCTGCTTCTTTAGAAATCATAATGGCCTCATCTAGAAATCCAAATGTATGAGGTTGAGTATCCCAAAGAAGAGATTTTGCAAGCTGATCTGCAAGTACTTACCCCTTAATTGCCTTCTAGTTGGCATATTCAATTTCAAAATCACTCAATAACATGATTCATTTTTCCATACAGCCTTTTAAAGTTGATTTGGAAAGTAGATACTTGAGTGGATCTACTTTGGAAATAACAATAGTCTTGTTGTTCAATATATAATGTTGTAACTTTTGGGATGCAAATACCATTGCTAAAAATGCTTTTTTAATCAACATATAATTGTGTTCATATGTAATCAATGTTTAGCTTAGATAATACACAACATACTCCTTACCCTGTTTATCATGTTGTGCCAAAAGTTTCCCTAGGTCTTTCTTGGTCATTGACAAGTAAAGAAGTAATGACTTATTTGGTGTTGGTGGCAATAATATAGGTGGGTTGGCAAGATATTTTTAAAGTTGATTGAATGTTTTCTAACACTCTTCATTCCAAGATAATGTAATACCTTTATTCAGAAAGTGCATAAATGGATGGAATTTATCTACTAATTATGAAGTGAAGCATCTCATAAATTGAATTTTTCCTTGTAAACTATGGAGCTGCTTCAAGGTAGATGGTGGTGGCATTTATGTAATTGTATAAACTTTAATTGGTTTGACTTCAATTCCCCTATAAGAGATAATTAAGACTAATAGTTTACTAGAAGCTATGCGAAACACAAACTTATTTGGATTAATCATAATGTTGTTCTCATGAAGTCTCTCAAATATTCTTTCTAGTATGGTTGGATGATCAACATAGGTATTTGATTTACCTAGAATGTCATTGATGTAGTCCTCAATGATGTCATGAATCTTGTCATGGAAGATTACTATCTTGGCTCTTTGGTAAGTGGACTCAACATTCTTAAGTCCAATTGACATCACCTAATAATAAAACATTCCCCACATAGTGGTTAATTCAACCTTGTGATAGTCTTCCTATGTTTTTCTGATCTAATTATAACCTAAAAATCCATCCATGAGAGAAAACATTTCATACCTAATCATTAAGTTGATTAACATATCAATATTAGGAAAAGGAAAGTCATATTTTAGGAAGACTCTATTGATATCTTTGAAATTGATGTAGATTATGATACCTTATGGCTTATTAATTATTGACACAATGTTTGAAATCCACTCTAAATAGTTGATTGGCCTAATGCATTTTACATCTAAATTTTTTTCCAACTCTTTATTGACTAACACAACAATATATAGATGCATCTTATGTATATTTTGATTAATAGGATTTAAATTAGGATGTAAAATAAGATGGTGTAAACCAATGTGGGGTCTAAACCTGACATGTTTGAATAGTTCCATGTAAATATGCCAACAAAATCCCTCAAAAGGGCTATAGAAACTTCACATTTCTCCTCAGCGAGGGACCCACCTAGTTTAATCCACTTCATGTCCTCTGAAGTCCCAATGATCACTTCTAAAGTGTACTCTATAAGAAGTGTAGAACCATAATCTAAAATAGTTGGCAAGGATTTGAACTGATTGGCAATGGCAAAGTCCTCCAAATGGATTGGCTTGTCTATTTGTCCTAAGTAGGACAAATCAAAATATCCTAATGTTAGCATTGACCATGAAATAAATACCTCAAGGAACTCTTGAAAAATTTGTAAAAAGTCTTACTAATCCTTACTTATGTATGATCCATAAATAGGCTTTGGGTTGTAAGTTTCATATGATTCATAATAATCCATATAATGTTGCGATAAATCAATTTCACCAAGAGACTTGACTTTATCTTTACTTTTTCCCTAGTCAGAAAGCACCTTAAAGAGGTTTTCACTTTTACACCTCAATGTTTGCTTTTATTTTTGTTTTTGGATAGGGAATTTCACCCACTCTCTGAAGTAAGCAACAAGATCCAATCTAATATCAAATCCCTAATTATAGTCTCCAAGAGGAATGTGATTCCTCAATCTAAAAAAGTCATAAATGGCCTCATCATTTTCAAACTCATATGATGGGATTGTTGAATCTTATTGGTCCCAATCTATTAATTATGGATGGTAAAGGGTCAAATGTTAAGGTTAATAAATAGGGCTAATGATGCACATGACATAGGGGTTAAATAAATTTGTAACAATAAATCTATCATAGATGTGATAATCAAACCTTGTATCACTGTCAACATCATCATTACTAGTCATTAGTGTTTGAAAATAAATAAGGTATATAGGGTTATCCCTAGGTAATTTAAATCCAATACCATGGGTTCTCTTGTATTTGGTCATTGAGACTAGTTCAATCATGCCTTGGTGATGTAGCCCCAAGCCTCTACCTTCATAAGCTAGGTGTTCCATAATTTGATTAGGGATAAGATCCTTTATACTTTGGTAATAGTCACATAACTCATTAGTGTAGGGACATTAATATTCTACTATGGTGTCTTATTTTAGGCTAGAGGAAAATTTATAAATAATGGTCTTGTTCAACTAAGATATTCATTTAATTTCCCATTCCATGTGAGTAGTTTTGGTCTTGGGTCTTCCACAAGATTTTGTATTTTTAGGAAATTTGGTAATATGAAATTAATTATGGGTACTATATTCTCTAAGACTTTTATTAGTTATATATAATTGGTTGGTTGGAAATGTCTTTTAAAGGCATGGTTGAGGTAGAGGCTAAGCTATCTGGATTAATTTAATTAGCCTCTAGGCTTGATTCAATGGCTTTTCCATTTTTAGCTTTTTTTTAATTTGATTTGGGCATATGATTCATGCCAAATTAGTAGTTATAGTTTTATATCTAGCCTCAAGGCATTTAAAATATTGATATGGATGAAGATCAATTGGTATAGTCACTTCCATTTTTGAATGTTGAAATTTTATACACTAATGAAATGTAGAAGGTATAGCCTTGATTTCATGGATCCATGATCTACCAAATAATAAATTTTAAGATAGTTCCAAGTCTAAAACATGTCATAGAGTATCATGTGCCAATGGACCAATGACTACTGGCAAGCTAATAGTACCTTGAGATTCTCATTCTTTATTATCATATGCCTTGATAATGATGGTATATGGTTGTAGGTTGGCTGTTATATATCCAAGAGGTTTGACCAAATTTAGATATACAATATTGAGACCCAAACCATTATCTATAAGGTCACATTTAACTATAAGGTTTGGTATACCGACCTCAATGTTTAATGGGTTATTATGCAAAGGGCCCAAAGATGACATGTCACTTTGGTCAATGATGAGATGTTGTCTAAGGGGCAAGTGTCCTACCATGGCTTAGAATTTATCTAGAGTGGTGTCATTTGGCACGAGGGATTGGTTTAAAAACTGATTCAGGATGTCTTTGTAGATGCTAGATGTACATAACAAATCCATGATGGATACATGCACATGTGTATTTTTTAATTATTACATAATATCATAGGTATTCCCATCAATTTTTTCAATTGGTTTATATCTAATAGGAATGAAATTTTGATTATGCTCATTTATAGTATTTGGTTGCAATCTTTTGATAGCAATCCTAGCTTGTTGAGTTGTGATTTCATAATCTCGATCTAGTTCTTAGATTTGGTAGTTGGTTGGGTAGGTAATGAGGCTTAGAATGATGATTTTTAGATGGTATAGAGCATAATTTTCAACATGGCCCATAGAAGAATCATCAACATAAGAAGGTTGGTAAGCATTGGTTATCAAATTGGCATTATTGGGTGAAGGTCTAGGTCTATTGGTAATTGGCTAGGGATTAATAGTAATATTGGAAACATGACTGACTCCTTGATTGGTTTGATCATTTTGCCCTTGGTTTTGACCATTTTACTACTATTATTTTGGCTAGTACTATTACTATTGATTTTGTGATGGAGTTTGCTATTGTTGTTTTTATTGTTTTTACTACTATTGGTTGTTATTATTGCTATTATTATGTTTAGGAAATGGATTATGTTAGATACCCAAGTTATGATTGGTCATAAGACTATGGGTCTTTCTTTATATCTTATTATTTTTTAGCATATTCTCAATTAAATGCCTAAATTAGATACAACATCTTATGGAATGTCTTATGATGTGACAATACTCATAAAATTCATGTTCCTTGTACCAATCAAGAAAAAGAATCCCTTCAGTAAATGAATTTGGTATTGAATAATTGATCATATTTTATTGAACCAATCTTTGGAACATAAGTTCAATAGGCTCACCAAGGTCATTGAATTATCTGGTAATGATTGGTCTTCTCCTTGGAGGAGGGGCTTGTAATTGGTTTTGATTTTATGATGGTTAGTTTTGTGGAGGTCTTGGTTTAATTTATGGAGGAGGTGGTTTCTAATTAGGTGAAGGTAAATAGATAGCTAGTGTTTGGACTACTCAACATGTCATGATTTAGTAATGCCATTTCCAACAACATTTTTATTATAATTTTAAGGTTTAGGTATATCATTGTTATTAGCCTGAGTTGGTGTTAAAGATGGTATTTGAATTGGGTTTTGATTAAGGTTTTAGCCTTAGTTATAGTTATGGTTATGTAGGACTTGATGTTGATTTTGGATATGATTAGAAGAGGATAACTTGATTATCCATTTATTGAGAAGGGATTTCTGAATATGTATTCCTTTATCTATAACCTCTTTGAATATATGAACATATTACATCTCAAGATGGTATGATATCTATTTGTGTAAGCTCATATTAAATATCTAAACCAACTACTTATCTGGAAGATTATGAGTAAACTATCTTGTTAGTGCTCTCTAATGTTGCAAGTATGCAGTGAAGATTTCACTAGTCTTTTTCTTAGCTTGGTCTAAATCCATAATAGTAATATTATGATTGAGATTATATGAAAAGTATTTTACAAAATTCTTGGAAAGATCATCAAATTTAGGTACAATTTTTTTTGATAATTTCAACTACCATTCCAAGGCTTGTCTAGCTAGACTCCTTGGAAAGAGAAGAAGCAAGTATATGTCATTATAGGCCACTAGCTAGTAGGAACCAAATAATTATTTTAGATGTTCTTTAGGGTCACTTTTGTCTTTGTATTTATCAAATTTAGGTGGATTGAAACTTGGAATAAATTTTATTTATAGATAGTCCATTTTGAATGGTTAAGATCATATTTCATCTAAGTTGAATTTCTTTGTTTATTTTTTGATCTGTATAGCTTAAATTGCATCCTTCATCTGTTGCAACTCTTGGGTAAATAAATTAGTAGTGGCCTATTTTTATTAAGGTTGCAAGATCAAAGGTGGATTATCTTGACTAGGGTATGTATATTGTGGAATGTTGGTTTAATTAGATGGATGACTAGGTATGTATATCCATGCATTATGATTATACTGTGGATATAGAATATGCTACTATTGAAACACATTCTAGCTTATATTGGATACATAACCCTAACTAGTGAATTATGTCTATTTTAATGGAATTTGAATTTATAGAATGTGTTGGTATTATTGGATTTGGGAGGGAAGTTTCTACCTACTTGTCGAACCCTATTGTATATAAGGAACATTATTGACATATCCCTACTATTGGAGGTGTTGATAGTTGGATCATTATTACATGTGTAATATCCATTGGGTGAATGGGAAATTTTTCCTAACACCTGGTACTTGATATACATAAGGATCTTGTTACTGGTTAAACACATATTGTTAGATCGGCACTTACTAATGAATACATACTTATTTATTAGGAAACTATTGGGGGTTTGGTATTTTTTATTGTTGACCAACTGGCACTTTCTGACCAATAAGAACATATTTTTGGTTAGGTAAAATTTGTGATTGATGAGGTATATTGGTATTTTATTGTGTTGCTAGAACATTCATTTTCACCTGTTGAGGTGATGTAGTGTTTTACACTTATTGCAATGGTAAGTTAATATGTTATTGGTTCAGTGCCCCCTATTGTACACTCAAAGAAGAAGCTAATTAGAGAGTGGAGGTTATTTTTTTATTTTTGGAAATAAGTTTACCTATCCCATGTTGTTTCAATCTACTTATAGCATCTTTTGGAGGAATCTATTGTGTATTGCTCAGTGGTAAACTAGACCCACTTTGGTTTAGATTGGAATGCACTTATGTGTTATCCATAAGATTTTGAGTGAGGTATTATGTTTGAATGATAGTCTCTTATATTGATATAAGGAAATTATACATGTCACCAACCAACATGCTTTGGCTAAGTGGTTCCACATTTTGGATTGCATATCCTGAAGCATCTATTTATTTCCCTATTGATAGAGTTATTTCAATAAATAACATGTTATAAACAACCCTTGCATTAATATTTTGAGCTAGGTTAAGATAGTTTTGGTATGCTTTTTGTACCTATTTCATTTTTTCATCCATAAGGCCTTTCCATTTTTAAAGCATACTTTGGTCTTATTGTGGCATTTAGGCTAAAGCTTGACTATAACTAGTTGATGCCTATTTAAATGGTTAAATATGATGTGCATTACTAGGAGTTATTGTTGATGTTTAAAATTACACTTGATCTTAATCAATCAACAATGGGAAATTTCAAGTTGTGGGACATTGCGGCTTGAAACAACCTCCAGATTTTAGAGAAGTTGGTCTATTGTTTTATATCAAGTGTTGGGGGAAAAGGGGATAGGAGATTAAACAGAAATGCAAATGTAGGAACTAAAACCTAACTATGGCGATGTGCCTGAGTGTAATCCTAATCCTAACCTAAGTATAGTGAGACTATTATAGGATTCAATTACATTTAAGAGCAGAGAAGTGCATGATCAATGTAAAAGATTAAAATAACAAAAATAGAGGCTCACAACAGGGAATTCTTTTGCAAAGATACAAAAAATGTCAACCAAGGCATAATGTTCAATCTTCTTAATATAATATTTTAATCACATAAGAGGCACATAAATCATGTACAATTATGTTGAACTTTCGATCCAATAAAATGAGACAAAAGCAAATGACATTCCTAATCACAACTCTAGAGAATCTACAGTATAGACTACTTTGCAAATGACACAGATAACACCAACCAAGGCATAGAGTTCAATCTCTTTAATTCATTCAGCCACATAAGAGGCATAGAAACATGCACAGTTACAACAAAATTACAATTTAAGAAAATTGAGACAAAAGCAAATGATATCACTGGTCAAAAACTCTAGAAAGTCTAAAACTATGGAAAATCCCCCTCTTCCTTTGCACACTGATCCTCTTATTTTATAGCCTTGAATTTCTCCTTCTATCGCTCCTTTTCCTATATAATCCTTCTCCATACTTAACTCACAAGGGACAAACAAACGATGCTTTCAATGCATTGGGGGCTCCAAAAATCTACCTAATGAACTGTTCCATCTACTTGAATTAACTCTAGCTAATTTTACCTCCATTTTGCTTTTTGGTAACAGATACATGGAAGACCCTGTTACATTGAAATGGGAGAGGACACTTAGCTAATTTCTTGAAAATCCTCTTATTACTTAGAAGGCACCAAAAAATGACACTTGGCACTTTTTGCTTGATTTATCAAAGACACGAGTTTCTTCGCTTCTCTTTGGCTATTCTGTAGTATCATTTGGGACACATATTAGACTCTTATGGGTGGTGACACTTGGCAGCTTTCACAAACTTTTGGAGTAACACCCAAGGCCCACCACAATCTTTATTCAATAATGAAATTCAAAGATGATCTCTCAGGTGTCGACATGTGGGGGCTTCTACGACTTCAGGGAAGATACGTAGTATCTTCTATTGATTTAGTTAAGGGTATGTGGTGGCCTCTACTTTTATTTGGGATGGAGTAGAAAGGGGGCTCAAAGAGTGACACTTGGAAGCCTCTGCTCATCTTTGACACTTAATCAAAATAAACAAATGCCCTACTACCTTCCAAAAGGGTGCATACCCCTTTGGTTTTTGGGACACTCCCTTGAACTACTTGATGAACTAAAATGGGTCAATGGTTCAACACTACATGCCATTTACACATTAACTAAGGTATTAGACCAAAATTTTGAAACCAAACATTAAACCCAAGTGTTGAACCCACTATCTCTCAGATGCTAACACATGGTGACTTCTACTGTATCTTACTCCTTAGCCTGTTGAAGACCTTTGTCAAAAAATAGAATGAAACATGGTTGCCAAAATGAGACATAAATGCTGACACATAGTGCATTTTGCTTAGCTGCTATTAGATACCTGGTGCAATCTGTGTCTATCCTAAAAGTTATGAAAAGTGTCTTGAACGATGCCAGCTAGCCAGCTCTGTGTCTTGGAAAGTGACACTTGGTGGCTTCCACTCGAATGCAACACTTAGGCAAAATGAAATGAAAGAAACAAAAGAGGAGAAAGAGGACCCACGCATAGATAGTGACATTTGGCAGCCTCCACTGCACTTTGACACTTAGATGGAAAATGAACCTGTGCTCTGCCCCAACTCTACTAATATGACCAAGGTATATGGGAACCAAAACTACAATTGCTTGATTGAAAATTTGAATGAAACATAGAGTAAAAATTTACTCTATAGTTACTGGTGACCCTTATGACTTTTGAGCCTACTCAAAAAGAAAACTCCACCTCCTGCTGGATCAAAATTTTGACAATTACAGCTTCAAAAAAGCCGTCGACATGTGTTTAAAACACTTATTTAAAATAAAAGTGAAAAAATAATGGAAAAACAATGTGAGAAAGGGAAATTATTTAACTATAATACATTAGAGACCTAAGTCAATTAAAATGTTTCAAATAGATTCCATTTACAAGAATCTCTTTAGGTTCTCTTTCCATCGACTCTAGCTCAAAATAATTCTTCTACTTGCATGCATGAATTCTATATGGGCCAGTCCATAGCGCTTTGAATTTGGTATGCTGACCTGGCTTGGTGGTCCTTACATCCCATTTCAATACGATTGAGCCCACTTCAAAATTAGGATTCGAAGTCCTTTTATCAAAATAGTCCTTAACCATTCCCTGATGCTTGATCAATGAATCATGGGATATATCCCTCTTTTCTTGAACTTCTAGAAGTTTTATGAGTCTGACCTACATGGGGCCATTTTCTTCAATCTCAATTTGTTTGATCAGCTGAAGAGCAGGGATTTCCAAGCTTAGGGAAATCATGGCAAACTTTCCATATACCAATTCATATGGAGACATTTTGATCACCTGCTTGGGAGTGATTCTATCAGCCCATAGTGATAAATTAAGCACTTTATGCCACTCTTTGTGATGATTAGCCCCTAATATTTTGATGAGACTTATCAGGTTCTTGTTGGTTGACTCTTCCAGACCATTACCTTGAGGGTAATAGTTAGATGAAGTTTTCAGATATATTCCATGTCTCAAGGAAAAATTGGATAACTTAGACCCCAAGAATGCTTTAGCATTATCTAAAATGATGGTGTGAGGAGCCCTGAAATGAGTAGTGATACCCCCTAAAAAATCTAAGATCACATTCTCTATTGCTTCTTTAAGTGGGACTGTCTCGGTCTATCTGGTGAAATAGTATGTGGCAATTAATATCCATTTGTGACCCATGCTGGACACTGGATTTATCATTCCAATGAAGTCAAGACCCCATTGAGCAAAAGGTTCATCCAAAACTATAGGACTAAGGGGCATGGCTGCATTCCTCCTCATCCCCATATAATACTAGCAGGATTGAAATTTTCTAACTAGCTGATAACAATCTACAAATAAAGTAGGCCAAAAATATCCTACCTCACTTATCTTTATGGCTGTGGTCTTTATAGAAAAATGCCCCCCCAATATTCCATGATGCATTTCATGTAGTATCCTCTTAGCTTCAGCCTGTTCTACACATCTTAACAATTTTACATTAGAATTTCTTCTGAAAAGGACTTGTTCAATTAAAACAAAATGAACTCCCTGTATCCTATAATATCTCCTCTTGTTTTGAGGGAGTTATCTCAGATAAACCCCATTTTTCATAAATTGAATCCTACTTGTGACCCAAGATTCCTGATCAACCTCTTGTAATGTTAGCACCGTCTCTGTCTCTCCTTCTGAATCTGCTTCCTCCGATAACATCTTTTCAAGCTCTTGGGTTATGTATTGGCATAGCCCCCTACCTCTAACCAGCTTGGTGGGTCTAACCTCTATGTCATATTCAAGGATCTTAGTGATCTAATTATCCCTTTTCTAAGTAATTTCCCCCTCCATGATGTATTCCCTGACACTTGGGTGAGCTACAAGTATCAAAATTTTGTTCCCTGATATCAGATGCCTAAATTTCTTGAGGGCTTTTACCATGGCATAGGCTTGTCTTTCCAAAAAAATTTACCTATTTTTGTACTCTCTGAGAGTTCTTGAGAAAAAGGCTATTGGGTGTTCCCCTTATAGCTCGTCGTTCTTTTGAGTTAAGACAACAACAATACTTGACTCTCCTCCATAGACATACATTACAAAGGGCTTGGAAAAATTTGGGTTCTTGAGTACTGGGGCTACTAAGATAGCCTTCTTGACCTCTTCAAAGGTTTGCTTCCATTTTGTAGTCCATTTGAAGACTAGGTTTTTCTTTAGCAAGAGTGTCATTGGTCTAACCAAGCCTACAAAATCAGATATGAATTTACTGACAAAATTGATCTTCCCTAAAAAGGACTGGATTGCCTTTTTATTTAATGGAAGAGGTAGGTCCATTATAGCTACAATTATCTCGAGATCTATAGAAAATCCTTCCTTAGATATTATGCACCCCAACAGTTTACCCTGAGGTATAGCAAAAATACATTTCTTGGGATTCAATGATATCCCAAAATCCTGACATCTCTTGAAGACATATTCTAAATGATCAAAATGATCATCAGTATTTTTTGAGAAAATAGTGAGGTCGTCCAGATAGACTAGGATGACCTTATTTATAAGTTCTCCAAAGGATATATCCATAGCTCATTGAAAGGTGGCTCCTGCATTTGATAAGCTAAATGGCATCTTTGCATAGGCAAATGTTCCCCATTTGGTAGTGAAAGCAATTTTATACTGGTCTTCCTCAGCTAGCCAAATCTAATTATACCTAAAGAAACCATCAAGTAAAGAAAACCTCTCTGATCTAGCCACAGTTTTTAGAATTTGTTCCATGGAGGGCAAGGGATAGTGGTCTTTCAGAGATGCTCTATTTAGATCTCTAAAATCTACACACAGTCTTACATCTCCATTCTTTTTCCTAACTGGGACTAGATTTGATACCCAGGTTGAGTGCTCGATTGGAAATATTATTTTTGAATCTAAAATTTTTTGCAACTCATCTACCATTAGAGGCTCAATCCTTGGATTTATTGGCCTCTATTTTTGTTTGATGGGCTTGGATCCTTTATCCAACTCTATTGTGTGCTAGATAATGTCTCTATCATATCCATGAAGGTCTTCATAGCTCCAAGTTATGACTTTGTCATATCTCTGGCACAATTTGTTTAATCTTCCCTTCTCCTCCTAAGTTGTGGAATTCCTAACTTTTAGTCTTTTCCCATCACTCACCTCTATTTTAGAATACTCTACTTTATCTACTTGGAACCTTTTCTTTTCTAGGCTTACATCCTCTAGGTCAAACAAGTTTTCTAAGGTGATCAATCCCTTGGGGAGCTTATTAGTCCTTAATTGAATAACCTGATCACCATATGCCTCTTCAATTTTAGTTTGCAACTGATCAACAAACTCATCTGATTGTTGTAAGAAAGAGACTACCTGAGCATCATTTTCAAACACTTACCAATTTTCATCATTGTCTAGGATGGTCGGCCTCACTATAACTTTTACTGACTCATTATTAACCAATAGGCCAGTTGTTAAGTTAAAATGTGAGCCAATCTGAGCCATCCTATCAGCCTCAGAGTTTTGACTTCTAGGGATTATTTAAATATTGAAAGCTTCAAAATTTTCTATCAAATCCTAAATCCTATGCCTGTAGGATCTCATTCTCACATTTTTGGCTATCACCTTTTCCCTAATTTGCTTTACTACTAATTCTAAATCTCCTTTTAATTTTAGGTTATTTATTCCCTTTTTTTGAGCTAACAGGAGCCCATGTACTAAAGATTCATACTTTGCATCATTATTAGTGCAAGCAAATTGGAATCAAATAGTCCTTAAAATTTTATCACCATTTGGAGCAGTAAGATAAATTCCTGCTCTAGCACCATGTCTACTTCTAGCTCCATCAAAATTTAAGGTCTAGATCTCTGAATCTTGAATAGTAGGTGCCTCTTCTCTTATAACATTTGGTATCGCATGATCCTCATAAAAAATGTCATATGTGCCCAAACTAGTAGAGTCATAGTTCCCATATGGGTCGCTATGCATCATAGCTAATAGTTGGCTATTTTCTTCTTCTTGATCATGCTCAGTCTAGTCACCTAGCTCTTCAACAAAAATCCTTTCTTCTTTATTTAACATGGCATGATTTGCTTCTAATCTTGTTGGTTCATTGGTGATATGGTCTTTGGACAGTGGTTTAGATAAAATTTTCATCTTTGAACCATATCTGGTTCTCAGGATGAGGTGAGACCAGTCAAGAGACATATATCCTCCTATTTTTGCTGTAAAGTCTTTGGATAAACATAAACCAAAGACATGAGGAATATATATGACAACTATATCTTGGTTGACCACTATGTTGAGACATGTGTATAACTGCAAGTGGAGTTGTTTAATTCTCCTTATGGTTTTCACTGTTTTTCCATCTAGCTGCATAACTCCTTTTGCAAAGGGTTCATATTTTATTTTTAAAGCATTAGCTATTTGCTTGGGCATCACAGTTGTACTAACTCCTGAATCTATCAATGCATTATACAGGAGTTTCTTTCCAACTATTAGAGTCAAATAGAAATGCTCTGCCTTGGATTTACTTGTGCTACATTATTCACGAAGGCTATTGTCATTAGAGGAACCGTATCTTTGAGCTTTTCCTTTCCAGCAGGTCCTTCCTTGGCAACAACACCTCTGAGCACTGCTTGCCCTTGTAGAGCTTCTTGCAGTAGTGTCTTTTTTTTAGGAATAGCCAAAATATCCCATATCGATACTTGTGTTGGAGTCCTCTTTAATTGGTCTACTACATTGATCGGTCCCAAGGACTGAGTTTTTTGGTAATAGGGATACCTCATTTTTTCCTAAATCTGGGTAGAAATCTCTTGATCTCATACCGAATGAGGCACTTCTTGTCTAACAACAATGTTCCTTTACCCCTGAGATGGAGGATTATTCTTGACTTGACCACTTACGATCTCAGGCTGCTCTACCATCCTCCTCTTTGACTAGTATAATAATCAGATTGCACTACTGCCCTTTGGGAGGTATATGCTTCATTTAAGAAAACTAATTCTTCATCCTTAACCCATGAGAACAAATCATGTTTCAAGGTTATTTCTTCCTCATTTTGCAAGGACATTCCTTGCATCTGAGCCACTAGAACTAAATTCTGCATGTTGAGAGACTGGTAGGCTTGATTGCTACTAGTACTGGCAAACTGACCATCCATTCTTCTCTGCTTAGCCACCCTTTGTTTTAGATTACCCCTAGGACAATCCCTGGGTGTGTGAGCATAATTACAAGGGAAACACCAAGCATTAGTATCATCTACATAATTATTCTGACCTGGAACCATCTCCCTATTTGAGTTGGGAGGAATGGTTTGTGAGGGTGTGGGAAATGCAACCAATTGATTTGCTAGTTGATGGTTAGTTTGTCTTAGAGGGCCTTGATATTGGTTTGGTTGAGATGAAAACCTATTTCTTTGATAGCCTTGATAAGGAGGCTTAGGGAAATTATTCTACTACCTCTTTATATTAATCAGCTCATTGGAGAATGTCCTTAGCATATTCTTGATATCATCCATCTCAAATGACTGAGTAGGAACCAGTTGCTTCACAGATGATGGAGGGTAAGTATACATAGACACAGGTAGGCTTATAGCTTTAGGAACTTCTTGAGGTAGGGGCAAGGTAATTTTTGGGAATATAGGCATGGGAGGCCTTGGAGGTAACTTTACAACATTAATTAAATGATTCTCAGCTCTGACCGTAAGGTCATAAGCCGCTGGTAAAGTGTGTCCTCCCAGTGACTAAATCATAATAGATATATCTAAATTCAAATCTTTGAGATAGAACACTATGGCCATACTAGGTGGTGGTTTAGCTACAATAGGGATTCTATCCCAAGTTTTCTAGAATCTGGTGTTGAAGTTAGTCATGTCCTCTTGTGGTCTCTTTTGAATGGTGATCAACTGCTGTAATAAAGAAGACTTATTACCTTTCTCTACAAATCTTTCAAAGAACTGATCTCTGAGTTGGTCCCATGTAGATATGGTATTTGGGGTCAAAGACTGATACCATTCTAAATCCTTCCCTTTGAATGAGGCTACTAACAACCTTAGGGCCACATTTTGTTGTGTGACACCATTTATGGCACAGACATTTGATACATCTTGAAGATGTTCCATGGGTGTTTTTGAGTCTTGCCCACTAAATTTGGGTAGAGCTTTTAGAGCATTTACTGGGATATGATCCCAAATAGCTGGTGGTGTTGGGAGGATTAAGGGGCTACTAGTGTTCTAGCTTGCATAATTTATTGGGGGTATAGGGGCTCCCATGTTTGGTAATGGTGCAAACTGGTTAGCTCTTCTTCTTTGACTAATTACCAGAGGTGGAAAAAGAATACATGGATTTGTAGCAAATTGTGATTTGGTGACTAGTCCACAGCTCTGACTCCTCGTAGCTCTCTAATTCATGCAGCCTTGAAAGAAACTTCAAGACTGGTCCCATTGGGTGTGTCAAAAAAATGTTGATGTTTAAAATTGTGCTTAATCTTAATCAATTAACAATGGGAAGTTTCAAGCTGTGGGACATTGTAGCTTGAAACAACATCCAAATTTTAGAGAAGCTGGTCTCTTCTTTTGTATCAAGTGTTGGGGGAAAGGGGATAGGAGATTAAATAAAAATGCAAATGTAAGAACTAAAACCTAACTATGTTGATGCACCCAAGTGTAATCCTAATCCTAACCTGAGCATAGTGAGACTATTATAAGATTTAATTACATTTAAGAGTAGATAAGTGCATGATCAATGTAAAATATTGAAATAATAGAAATAGAGGCTCACAACAGGGAATTCTTTTGCTGAAATATAGAGAATGTCAACCAAGGCATAATGTTCAATCTTCTTAATAGAATCTTTCAATCACATAAGAGGCACAAAAATCACGTACAATTATGTTGAACTTCCAATCCAAGAAAATGAGACAAAAGCAAATGACATTCCTAATCACAACTCCAAAGAATCTACGGTACAGACTACTTTGCAAATGACATAGATAACACCAACCAAGGCATAGAGTTCAATCTCCTTAATTCATTTAGCCACATAAGAGGCATGGAAACATGCATAGTTAAAACTTTACAATTCAAGAAAATTGAGACAAAAGCAAATGATATTACTGGTCAAAAACTCTAGAAAGTCTAAAACTATGGAAAATCCCCCTCTTCCTTTACACACTGATCCTCTTCTTTTATAGCCTCAGATGTCTCCTTCCATCACTCCTTTTCCTGTGCAATTTTTCTCTACCCTTAACTCATAGGGGATAAATAGATGTCACTTTTAATGCCTTTGGGGCTCAAAAAATCTACCCGGCAAACTATTCCATCTACTTGAATTAACTCCAGCCAATTTTCCCTCCATTTCACTTTTCAGCAACAAATACATGGAACACCCTGTTACGTTGAAATGGGAGAGGAAACTTAGTTAATTTCCTATTAAATCCTCTTATTACTTATAAGGCACCAAAAAATGACACTTGGTACTTTCTGCCTGATTCATCGAAGACACACGGGTCTCTCTGCTTCTCTTTAGCTATTTTGTAGTATCATTCGGGACACATATTAGACTCTTATGGGTGGTGACACTTGGTATCTTCCACAAAATTTTGGAGTAACACTCAAGGCCCACCACAATCTTTATTCAACAATGGAATTTAAAGATGATCTCTCAGGCATCGACACGTGGAGGCTTCCACAACTTTAGGGAAGATACGTAGCATCTTCCACTACTTTAGTTAAGGGTATGTGGTGGCATCCACTTTTCTTGGGGATGGAATAGAAAGGGGGGCTCAGAGAGTGACACTTGGTAGCCTCTGCTCATCTTTGGCACTTAATCAAAATGAATAAATGCCCTACTACCTTCTAAAAGGATGTAGACCCCTTTGGTTTTTGGGACACTCCCTTGAACTGCTCGATGAACTAAAATGGTTTAATGGTTTAGTGGTTGAACATTGCATGCCATTTACACATTAACTGAGGTATTGGACTAAAAAATTAAAACCAAACATTGAACCTAGGTGTTGAACCGACTGTCTTTCGAATGCCGACACATGGTGACTTCTACTGTATCCTGCTCCTTAGCCTGTTGAAGACCTTTGTCAAAAAATATAATGAAACATGGTTGCCAAAATGAGATGCAGATGCTGACACATAGTGCATTCTGCTTAGCTACTATTAGATATGTGGCACAATTCATGTTTATCTTTAAAGTTATGGAAAGTGTCTCTAACAATGCCAGCTGGCCAATTTTGTGTCTCGAAAAGTGACACTTGGCAGTTTCCACTTGAATGCAACACTTAGGTAAAATGAAATGAAAGAAATAAAAGAGGATAAAGAGGACCCACACATAGATAGTGACATTTTTTGGCCTCCATTACACTTCGACACTTAGATGGAAAATGAACCCGCACTCTGCCCCAACTCTGGTACTACGACTAATGTATACAGGAACCAAAACTACAGTTGCTCGACTAAAAATTTGAATGTAACATAGAGTAAAAATTTACTCTATAGTTATAATCAAACTACTTAGACTTTTATGTGAGAATTCTAGAGAAAACTTGGTTCCTAATTTGATATATCTAATGAAAATTTTGTCTCTTTTCTGTAAGAAATGATGTTCAAACAAGTATAGATCATAACTTATCTATGTTGGCATAATTTGAGCAAGGTATTGTGTTATTTGCTCTATATGTTGGCCTAGATAAGGAAGTACAGTCACCAAATATTTTTATAATGGGTTGTGCCTTTGTTCAACATATGTAATGTTATAAGATGGATAGGGACTCATCTCAAAATCTACGTCATCACATGACTCTTGAATAAAAGGCTCATTGGTCAAAAATTTCTCATAGTCTATATTATACATGGTCCCTTTATGTGTGTAATAAGGCATGTTCATATCTATAGATAGGTCTCATCAAAAATAAAGGGTCCAAAGGTAACAAAAAACCAAGGTCTAAAAAAAAAACCTTTGGCTCTATAAAAGAATCACAAAGGGTAAAAAAACTAAACTACGCAAAGGTAGAATAAAACAAACTCAAAACTTGTCTAACAAAATGATATTAATTTGACTAAAGGTGGTTATAATTAGTGGAAAAAGTAACACAAAATCCAAAATATCATATATGGATAAGGTACTAATTTTCATAAAGATGGTTATAATCAGTGATGAAAGTGTCTAGAAAAATTAGAACAATTATGAACTAGGATCAAAGGATAGAAATGATTTTCCCAAAGGTGGTTATAATCATTAGCATGAAAAACAAAGATAGACTTAGAAACAAATAAATCCAACATAAACTTAAATAAAACTAAACTAAGGTAATTAGATTGGGTGTCATTGCGTAATTGGTTCACTAAGACTTGATACTTGACTCATAAGAGACTTTTGGATCGATGGAACTAGGATATTTAGAATTAGACACAAAAAATTAAAATCAAATTACATGGAAATAACTTGGCTCAAAGGACTCTCAAACAAGGTGCAAGACAAAAAATAATCGCTAGGTCTAGGCAAGGGGCCTTTTAGATAAAATAATAAATCAACCCAATTAATGCAGTCCAAACACAAAATGTAGATAACCTAAGCCAAAATTAGAAAAGGCTTTGGTGTAATCCTAATTAGTTTAGGATTTGGACTTAGAAAGCTTGAGCTTTAGATTTAATAAAAAAAGACTCAAATATTCTAAGGCAAAATATCTAGACCAAAAAGGGCAACATAACCACATTTTGAAATTAAGAGAGGTACAAAAATGGTTTTGAAATTGGTTTCAAAAGTGGCAAGAGATTAGATCGATTTCAAAAATGTAACAACACTTCTTTAGAAAGTGACATGATAATGATTTTAAAATTAAAAATCCAAGGTAGTTTGAGATGAAATGGGTAGCATAATGATGCTTTGTTTAAATAGGTGACACATAAATGATTTTGGAATAAATCTCTAAGGAAAAAGTGTGACACAAAATAGACATATTAACACCTCTTAGGCTAAAGTGGTGTAAAATCAATGTGACATTTTGGAATTATTTTGATACAATAATACAAACAAATAATTTTAGTCTAAAAACACACATGTAAATAAAAAAATAGAAGTAACACTAATGGCTCATCCTATATCTAAAATTGGCATGGGTGTGCATAGATTTTGCCAAAGTTTCCATCAATATACCAATGCTTGTGAGGAATAAAGTTTTAATCCAAAAATTAATATATAGGTGTAAGTAGAGTTTTTACACCCCCTCTATCTCTCAAGATTTTCTACATGGCATGAACTTAGAGTGAGGATCACTTAGCATTTGGTAATAAATTTTGTGGTAAGTGGGGTTGACTTAAAATTTATAAATTTTGAATGCACTAAAAGGTCCCAAGTATGGCTAGCAAAAGGGCAAAATCACATCAATTGGGTTCATACCTACTAACTTATGATGCAAGGGTTTATTCATTTTCATAACAAATCCAACTATGTATTGCTTAGTAGAGTCTAATGTTTAGCAAGACTTGACCTAGTTTTTTTTAGGATTGGAGATGGTAGTCACTCAACCCCCTAACAATCATAATAACATGTGGCTAATTTATATACCAAACCATGGAGTTGGGTTGGTATAATGCCAAGAGATGAAAACCTAGGTCAAGTTACCCATAGTGATATTATGAGGGAGAAATGAGCTCCTACCCACAATCCAAATGTAATAAAATAAAATATAAAGACTTTATAGGTCATTTCTAGGTCACCCAAGTCACTCAAACCTTGGGAAGATCATATGCAACATTATTTTTGATAATATGAAACAAACAAGGCAATAAACTAGGCACTTTTGGTCATTCAAGTTCCTTAAAGGGGTTGTGGGGAGAGAATACATACCATAGTTCCTAGTTTACCACAAACAAAGAAACATAACTATGAACTTTGAAATTTAACAAATAACCAAAAAAACATAAAACATAAAACACTCTTAAGGGTTGTAACTAAAATGTATGTTCCTTTTAATAACACTAAATCATAATGTGACTAAAATATTGGCCCCTTGGCCTTGTTTTCACTTGTAAAAAACTAAAAAATTAAAATAAAAGTGTGATTAAGTGAATTTTAAGAACCAAACAAAAGTGTATGTAATATTTTAACAATGATTAGGGTTTGCTTGTCTAGAAGTCAAAAATCAAATGCGTAAACAACTATCCATTTAGAGCTCTCAAATTTTGGAAAAACATAGAGAAAAATTACCATTTATCAAGATGAATCTATTATTTTCTTGAAAATATAGACACATAGAGAAACTTTGGCAAAGTCATTGGTTAGGTTAGGCAAAACCACCAAAATAAACAAGAAAATAGGAAAACATAGTGTAATTTTACCTAGTGAAGCCACCATTCTATAGGGTCAAAACTACCATTATGAAGCCACCATTTTTACACAAATAAAGATCACAAACAAACACAAAACTATCAAATCCATCATTACATAAGGTGAAGCCATCCACTGCTCAAATTGAATGACTTATATTTCAAGGCTAAAACTCTAAACTTGAAGAATTAAATGTATTTATTAGTAAAACTAAGGTTAGCATATAATTCTTCTTGGCCATATGGGATGCATGATCCCACCAAACATATCATTATGTACCTTAGGTGTTCAAAAAGTTAAAAAATGTATATTAGTCCCTTGTTAGTCCAAATGAAAAAATCCAAGCATAATAATACATTAGGAATAAATGCTCTTGCCTAAAAACTAGGGAGAGCATAACACAATAAAAAAGATCATAAAATAGAGATAAAGATAATACAAATTTATTATCTCTTTTATTGAATTTGATTCTTACTTGTTGGGATAAGGATGTTTGTGCTCAGTCTATGATGATTTGAGTCTTATAGAAATGTTCTTCCATGGTGGTATCATCTCTCCAATAACCACTTATGTTTTGGTGTGAAGCTTATCATAAATTAGGTATTATAAAACTACTCTCAAAGTTTTTAAGAAGGTATTCTAGTAGAATAACCTTACAAAAAAAATATTGTTGGCATATGGTATGGGAAATTTCATTTATAACTCTAACAACTAACTCTAACCCTAATGAGGTTAGGTTAAATTTTAATTTTGATTGAGTCTAGCTTAATCTAGGTTGAGTCAGGTTAACCATGGGTTGGGTCAAAGCACTCATGAAAATATTTGTGAGGCATGACAGCTCACTTTAGATATTTATGAGGTGTGACTCATAATTTTGGAATATTTAGGAAATAATAAATCACTTTATTAACTCTTTTGACCTTTTGACTTCATATTTTGCTAAAAAAATACTTTTTTGGTAAATGAAATTAACTAATTTGATTTGAAATTTTTGTTTAGGCAAGTTAATTAAGATTTTCAATGTAATTAATCTTTTTATTGATTTTTGGATTTTGGAAATTATTTGAAATGTTATGAATTAATAGCTTGATAGGCCAAAAGTATCAAATTACTAGGTCATAATTTGACTAGGGTTAAAAATGAATTATGTTTTTGGTGCATACATGGTAATACACCAAATAAGCTAGTTTCATCATATTTTTGGGAAATTAAATCCTTTACATAGAAGAATTTAAAAATTTTACATGATTTCTAGACTTAAAATGTGTCATTTTCTATAAATTTAATTGAATTTTGTTTAGGCATAAAAGTGGCTAAAACTAAGTTTCTACAAAAACCACTGCTATATTTTATAGAACTACCCCTATTTTAATACAAAAATAACATATTAGGATGGAACCACTATGACATTTTATACAACCACTATGATGAAACCATCACAAAGGAGATGATTTTGTAACCTATTAGGGTGGTTCCATCACCTTGAGGGGTAGTTATATCAAAAATAAGAAAGGGGTGAAAACAAGCTGAGGGAAGATAAAAGAACCAATTAAAAGGGGTTTTTAGGAGACCTAAGAGATGGAATCATAAGAGGATAAAGTGTTAGAGAGTTTCTATTTGAGAATCATAGAAGGTCACTACATCATCATCAAACCTATTAGGTTATGAATATTGTATTGTGTAAAAATTGGGTGCGTATAATGTTGGGACATCTAGATACCATAAAAGTGGTGGACATGTGGCCTTTATTGGTGATTCCATGCCATGGACATGTGTCTATCTTATTCTTAGGGATGGAAAATTCCTAATATAGGGTGCCATGATGTGCATATGAAGATGATATTTTTGATATCTCATATGCCTTATTATAACGTGAAACCCATCATTTCATTCATAATTGATTCAAACTCATCTAAATATTCTCACTTTGTTCCTTCATCATGATAAAGTCCCCCTCAACCATTTATGCATACTAAAGGATTTTTTTTCTCAAATACATTAAAAATATTTGTATTTATAAGTATTACATATCTACACAAGTTTCATTAAGTGTAAATACCATTTTAATTGCCTTTTAATCACAAGGTAGATTGTGGTTCTCTAGGAACCCAATGTTATATTATACTCCCACATGCCCCAGAAGAAGAATTAAAAAGGGAAAATAGTTTCATGTACACCCTAGTTTACCCTACATATCTCCATAATAATTTTTTATAATAATATCTTTATGAAAATCTCAAAACATTAGCCGAGGTTGCATTTTTTATCATCAGGATAGTCAAGATGATGTACAAATACCTAGATTATGAACCTTTATCTATCCTAAAAAGGGATGCCTCATAAGTCCATGTTTTAGTGATTAGACATGTAGATATAGAATAATTTCAAAAAAGGCTTGATATTATATTAAATACACCTATGGTATCCCTCCTAGCAATAGTGGTCTTCCAAAAGTAGCCATATTTATAAGTTTCATGTAGTGTACATATCTAGTCCTAACATGTACATAATACTACAATGGTGAGACAAACAAGATCAGATATACAAGGGATGTCATTATGGAAAATATTTAAAAATATCCATTTATGACACATTTAATATCCATAAAGGAATACATATTAAAGAATGGGTGTATAGATTGGGCATAAATTTTGGTTTAAAACCAAAAAGAAACTCACTGTCACAAATAATAGT